>JAZBGX010000266.1:11407-29619 GCA_037414775.1 Zonitis immaculata
TTGTATTGTCCGCCTACTAGATTAGCCCTCGTCCATAATGGCCAAACTTATTTAAATATGAAAAGGATATTCTCTCATCTAATGATAAGAATAATAATAATAATAATAATATTTGTGGAACCCTCTTCATTCTATATATACAAATATCTATAAATTTTTATTGATATCTATCTATGGTCTTAATTTTCTAACTAATGGACCACAATAATATTTTATTGAAAAAAGCCAAGAAAAAAAAAACCAACAATGATATATAGATATTTTTTAATAATATCTATTACAATACTATACAGGCTGTTATCGAATCGTTTGGTAAGAATCATTACATAACTATAATCACAGCCTGTATCTTCTTGATTTCAACAAACATTTTAAAAATGAAAAAAAATTTCATATACGAATATTTCAATAACGACCTGTATATTCAAATAAAATTATATAGACTCGTATTACTGATTGGACCTGTGCAACTTTTCTATTATAGTTGCTAGTCTACAAAAATATTAGTGATTCGAATATCCGACTGAATTATCGAAGACAGTCTGTATACCCAAAATAAATCTACACTCAAATAAATTAAATGTAAGTGTTCGAAATATTATTAAATTTTATACATTGATCACAGTCTGTATATACTAACGAATTTCACTCATAAATGAAACATCCTGTATTTGATTCAATAATAAAAAAAAATTATAGATGATAGAATGGGAAATTTAATGTACATAAATTTTGTAGCAATATTTGAGCACAGCCTGTATATCAAATTGAATGAATATTTAGGTTTAAAAACGTAGGTATATACAGCCGGTGATTTTATAGAATTGGTAGGAAAATTGTGAGTTTATATTGACGCATTCGATTATTGATAACAGTCTGTATATATAAATTTGATTCAATATATTTGATGTTTTGATAATATTTAGTCAATTAATTGATAACATCCTGTATAAATAAATATATATATATATCGACTACCTTATATTTAATCAGAACAAAGAAAATGTTGTAATAGAATAGTAAGTATAATAAATAAAAATCTAAGGAAATAGGAAACAGTTGTTAAAAGTCTTTAGAAATAGAATGTTCGTAAACGGCCAACTTCTTCAAATGTTATTTCATTTCCGACCCGTACTATTTCCGCCATCCTTACGAAAAATCCTCTCCAACAACTCTTTTTATTCCCTATTTCATTCTATTTCCATCTCCTTTTTTTCGTCTTGTTATTTGCTATATAATCTCCTGAAAATCTCTCTCTCTCTCTCTCTCTATATATATATACACATATATATCTTTATGTCTATCTCTCTTTCTATTATATTGTATGAAGAGAGCCAAAAAATCCATTAAGTACGGAAGCAATTTAGCTAGAGTTAACACATCAACGCGGCAAACAACTAAAAACGATCTAGAAAAGTTGGAATAGAGAGTTTATATACTTAAATTGTATATTATTGCTACTGGACATGATATTTTCTTAAATATAATATTTCCGCCAAAAAATAATAATAATAATAATGGTGATGGTCGTTGTTGTAATAGTAGTGGTGGAGGCGCCGTTATGACGCTCCACCCCTGCTCACTTATCTTTTTAATAAATTCAGTTTTCTCAACCAAAAAGTCTATCCCTCCCAATTTTTTGTTTTTCAATTGAAAATAAATAATTAATGTTTTTTTTTGCTCCTATTTTATAGAAAAATTGTAAAATTTAATTGTTGGTCAATAATAACAACAATCGTATAACAAAAGATCTATCTAAGTATTTGAGTAGGTGGAGAAAAATCGAAAGGAGATTGGTTGGTATAAGGGATGGTATTATATATATCTATATACATATATCTACGCTAGGATAAACGGCAGATTCCATTTAACCGTCCGAAACTCTTTTATTTAGGTCGTTAAACAGATAGTTGATTCAGTCCCAGCTTTCTTTCTTACTCTATCAATTCAACTTAGATGTATAGAGCAATTTAATACAGGACCGGCTCAATATAAAACCAACTCCAATTTAAATACAAATAAAACACTATATATGATACCACAACTCTAACAAATAATAACACTATAATTAAATTTGAAACGATTTTTTCCGCATCTCTATTAGGACAGAGAACAGAGATTCCAATAAAAACGTTTGACAATCTTATTAGTAAACACAATACAATCCCATCTCTACTATACGAATGTATTATAGAAGATTCACATTAGAGAGAGTATGGGCGGAGCTTACTGTTTGACTCCTCCATACAGCGCTGCCGTAACCAACCAAAACAAAACTACATGAAATACTCATCTCTACTATAAATTAAGTGATATAACAAATGATACAGTAGAGATGAGAGATATTAAAATTATCACAAATCCAATCCTGTTTGTTTGTTTTGTTTTGTTTTTTTTTTGTCTGAACAAAACCGCCTATCCAATATAATTCACAACCCTCTTATAATAGCTCTTATATTCTATCTAGTAGTTCCGGTTTAACTATTTGTTACGCCCGCAACAACAAATGTTATCTTTAATGGTCGGTCATAAGTAGAACGAGAGATCCTCCTATATACCACCCTATAACCACCTAACAACCCCTATACAATTGCAACATCTTACTTGAATATTCACAATACAAATAATAATTAAATATATTTATAAAATTATTATTATAATTATTATTATCTATACATATATGTATAGGAAAACGTATTATAGATAAAGAGAATACTAAGGAAGGGTAGAGGGTATTGAAAGAAGAAGATGGTTGTTTCCGTCCGCTTTTTGCCTTCTTCTTTTTTGAAGGGGGTGGCGTGTATGTTTTAAAAAGATTTTATGTGACTAATGTCGATGAACACTTAAGAGGGTTACAATATAACTATATAAACAACTTTTTGTTTTGATTTTGTTTTGTTTTAATAACCCCAATACTACCAACACCCTTCAATAATAATGAGAATAATTAAAAATAATAGTTGATATTTTGTAGATTAATTATTAAATGTAAATATACTATTTATTATTTTTTTTGTGTAGGAGAGATTTATACAAGGGCAGTTTATAGTAGGGTGTATTTGTATTGTCCAATGATGGTTGTTTTAAAATTGTTTGTTTTATGTCATCGACTAATGATGATATAACAGTGCAATTATGTTGACACAATGACAAAACTGTTTGGTGAATATTTAGGCTCATTATAAAATATGGAGTGTTATTTTTAATAAAATCACCACCGATTCTAGGAAAGGGTGGTTTTCCAAATTTTAAAACAATTAAAAAAAATCATTTTTTTTTTTTTGTTATAAATATTGTTGCAACCCCTAAAAATTTCTATTGATATATAATTTTTTGTTGTTGTTGTGCGCGTCTGATTATTGTTGAACAATCACAATGGGATCAGTGAATTGCAAAGATCAACATATGGGTACTGGTTTTGTTACAACAACAACAACAACAATCCACTTGAAATTGGAGGGTTATCAAATAATCTCACTCCACTATCACCACCACAACAATAAAATATATACAGACTGTGATTACAATATTTATAACAAAAACATAAAATTCCTTAATCATAATTAATTGAACTTGAAGAATAAATTATTCAATTATACAGTTATCCTAAAAAGTCGTGCTTTTCACGAAAACAATATAGATAGACAAAACATTTTGAGACGAATATAATAACAGCCTGTATATTAATATAGTATGTATATTCATCTCTCTCTAACATATATTATATAATAGTATTCAATTGTTATTTGCTACTACTAGTAGTTTCCGATATAATAACACCACTCAACAAACAAATGATGTTTAATCTTTGTTATGTTACGCCTCTTCACACTGTATTTACTTGTTATATACTCTCTCTATTTATATTCTATATGTATTATGATATAGTTTATTATATGTAAATAAAATAATAATAGTTATAGTACTTATATGCTATATACAGGCGGGTCCACCAGAGGATTTCCTGGTCTTGTAACTCTGGGTCTAGTGGGTATGCAAAAACAATCGCAGTCGAGGATCTCGAATGATATTTAGACATTTGACGTTAAAACGATTTCCCAAACTTTAGATCTACGATTCCTACAAAATCAGGACAGCCTCTGGTGGACCATCCTGTATAGATATAGATATTTACTTATGGTAGATTTCATTGGTTATTAAAATAAATAGCCGTTGAGAATGTTTGCAATTTGTTTAAATAATAGAGATTATTTATAAATTCTCAAATTCAACATTACCCCCTATGATTTTCATTTCAAATTATAGGTATAGAAGATGCACATTTGAAAGAGCATGGGTGGAGCTAATTGTTCGAGCTCTCTCCCCCCTCCCATCACCCTTCAAAGACTACCGCTGTGTGGAGAGTTTAAACAATTAGCTCCGCCCATACTCTATCAAATTCATATTTAATAGTTATCATTTGTTCCAAAAAAAAAAAAAGGGATCACAACCGAGATGAGTAAAGACTATTCTTTCTCTTTCTTCGACACAATAAACTAGTCGATCGTCACGCCATTTGCTTCAATAAATACACTACACTACACAAACGAGTATCAAGTCTCTAAAACCGTGAGTAAATCGAATTTACATATATAGAAAACTAACAGAACCGACATCTAGTGACAATCTAACGAATCAATTCTAGATTTTGATTGGTGAGAATTTTCACCCAAACAATTTCAATAAATAAACGAACTAAAAATCACGTGACAGGGGACTGCTCTGAACTCGTCACACACACCGCACCTCATCGTGGTAGCTTGTTGAGTAGGATATTGCGGTGAAGTGTGGTGGGCTCTAAGACTTAGCTCCGCCCATGCTCTCTCAAATGTGAATATACTATAACTTACCGATTTCGATATAGGACGTATAGTTTCTTTGACTTGCAATTTTTGTAAATAATTTGGTACATTCTGTTGTAATGGTGGTGGTGTCGGTAATCTTTCAAATTTTCTCATTTTATTCAATTCAATTTCACGTGATAGAATTTGTTTTATTGAATACGATAATAATTGTTGACGATTTTGTTTTTCTTTATCATTTTTATTAATATACAGAAGAATTTCTTCGAAATCGGGATCTGGAAATTGATTAGTAAATACTTACATATACAGGGTAGTCTACTAGAGGCCTTCCTAGGCTTGCAACTCTGGCTTTAGTGGGTGCAAAAAAAATAAGAACGGTCTCGACGATCTAAAGTGTCATATTTGGCGAACATTTTGACGTTAAAACGATTTCCCAAACTTTTTAGATCTTTGAGTGCATTCCACTAGAACCAGAGTTCCTACAAGACCAGGGAAGCCTCTAGTGGACCACCTGTATATATTTTTCAATTATTAAATTTACCTAATTTATAAATATAAGTTCCATTGATTGTACGTTCTTGTATATAATTCAAATTATAATCAATCATAATATTGACAATTTTCTCTAAATCATCTTTCTCTTGTTTCGTATATAGATGAAGATTTACAGGACGTAATTTCGGTATAATAATAATCGAAATCATAGGCAATATATCCAAAATTAATGATATCGGTTGTATATAGGGACGTATCGATGATTGTATACCGTACATTAATTCGGTTATCACCGATTTTCGACGGTTTTCCTTCAATTTAGCCTAAAACATATATAAACAATAATTATTATTATTTGAAACAATAGAAAAACATGGAAAAAATGTCATTCCATCATCAAACATCCCATCTACACATAGACGAGTTGAAAGAGAAAATTACAATTTCTCTTGTCTATTATTATGGAAAAAAAGAAGCTGTATATTTAAGTCACTCTCTTAACCGACCTGTTTTTCATATATATATAGATATGTATAATTTTTTTTGTTTTCATTTTCATAATCACGAACAGTTTCCCAACTCTGTAATACTAGGGACAATTTTCCAAGTAGCTACACTAATTACTGGACAAGTATTGGATGATATCTTTTTAAATGTAACGAGTTTGCTCTGTCGTCTACATAATTTACGATCTCATTAACCAACACGGACGACGGACAATATTCAATGCTTTTTACAAATAGATGCAGAAGGAAATGATGAAAATTTAACTACATAAACGGAACGACCAAAAACGACATATTATTGTTTTATTATGTTGTATAGCCTGTTTTCATTGTCACCAGGTATAATTTACTCCAATCGGACAATCAAAATTTCAAATAAATATCCGACATTTGCTTGTATTAACCGATTGACGCGTGTTTAAAATCATTATAAGAAGAGAAAAATGAAAATAAATGGGGATGATCCATACAGACTTTGATTTCATTCTGTGATTTTAAAATTGCGCTCCTATAAAAGAACACGTCCATTATCTTAATTACGAATACAGCTTCACTTTTTGCATTATTAATCAAAAAAAAAAAAATCACCCCTTCAACACAACAATCAAATTAAAAACAAAACACATAAAGGAATATTTAGAGAGAGAGAGAGAGAGAGAGAGAGAGAAATGATTACCTCATAATCAGTCGTTGGAAATTGTAATTTTTGCCACGTTGTTGAAGCAAATGCAAAATGCCATACAATAAAACCATATTGAATATAATTCAATAAACTAAAATCTTGATGCGAATAGATTTGCTGATTTAAATTATCTAACCAACAGAACCAATCAAGACTGGTCGATGTATTCAATAATTTCGTATCATTATTTGCTATATTTGGGAAATTCTCATAAACACCTTGTATTAACCGATCATAATCGCCATAATTATTAACAACACTCAAAATATTATCCATACGTTGTTTCAATGTTATACGACCCTCATTATCATTATTATTATTTGCGATAATTGATTGTTTTGTGATTGCTGATCGATCAATTAGAAATATTTCGCTCCATATTGAGAATAGATTCTTTTTAATATCCTTTTGACCAATCGTTGTTTTATAAATATCCATTAATTGAATGATTGGTTTATTTTGTATTTTGAAAAAATGCAAAATCGATAGACACGACCGTATATCATTATTTGTTTTTTCAGCTAATGCCATCATCGAACTATAATCAGTTTTTATATTTTGTAAACGTCCAATTTCTAATAAACGTTCAGCTAAACGGTTCGTTTTCGTTTGTGGGAAATTTATAACAAATGCAATTTGTCGCAAATTACGTAATGTCGGTACATAAACATCATTGCAAATACAAATTATCGGACGTTTCAACATTTGTCCTTTGGTGGTTGTTTTCTTTTTTGTTTTCGTTATTAATGTACCGTTGATGAATTTGATCAGATAATCAATGGACGATTGCGGTGCACCATCGATCTCATCGAATACCACGCAATTCGGACGATTATCTTTATCCAAAACTGAACGCATCTGTGTCGAATGTTCGAGTATTGTTTTGAAATTATCAACATTACGATCATCGGACGCGTTTATTTCAACAACATTATAACCGGCATGTTTGGCGACTACATGCGCTAAAGTAGTCTTTCCTACAATCAAACAATTATAAATACGATTTTCATTTTATTCGTAAACACAAACTTGCCTAATCCGGGCGGTCCGCATAATAGTGCAACTTTATATTTCGGCCGTCCAAATTCATCCAATTCTGTATCCAATTCCGGTAGTTTATCGAATAATTTTGTATTTTGCGGCTTTTTTGTAATTTTTATTGGACGATTAAAAACGATTTTATCCCATAATTTCAACCATTTCAACATTATTCGATTTGTACTTTCATCACTTAATAATTCCAAATATTTTTTCGGGCGATATAATTCGACCCATAATTGTTGGGAATTTTCGCAATTTCCCACATTTTCTTCCTCAATTCGTTCGTTATTTCCATCCAAATCGCGATTAACCTAAAAAATTGCAACAATGGAAAAAAAAAATGTCAAAAATCAGCAGTGAATCTAGTAGGCTTTTATTGTCGATGAAAAGAAAGCCTACTTGTTTTTATCGAGCCTTACCAAAATTTGAGCTTCTTGCCAGATATTTTTGAAATTCTCACCAATATTAAAACTTTTCTTCAAACTTTCATCAACAACCCGTTGGATTTCCTCTTTTTGATAATCCTCATTATGGAAACGTACATAAATTCGTTGATTATCCGAACGTGTTACAGCAATAAATGGAAATTTCGGTACTGTCAACGATAAATTAGCTTTATCATAATTATTATTCGATCTAATATAATCTTGATTAATTAATATTGGATTATTTTTTATTTTATTGAGTTTACGCAACTCGATTATACGATCAATTAATTGTATATCAGCACATTTCTTATTATCATATTTACACTTTTTCGATTGATTCTCTAAATCTAAATCACCATAATCATCGTCATCATCATTGAGTATATCATTAATATCACCAAAAAGATCATTAATTCGTGGTCGTTTTCGATTAGTTTGTGTTAATTCTACAAGTGGTGAAAAACTGATTTCAAATGAATCATTTTGAGATTGAATTTCATTTGTAGTAGATTGTGATTTTGTTGAATTTTGTGTGTGATTTACAATTTTTTTCGGTCCTGTTGGGAAAATATCCAAATCTAAAAACAAAAAAGAAAAAACAAAAAAAATAACCTTACTTTTTTTTGGAACAAATATTTTACCATCTTGTTCACGTATTAATTCAAGTTCATCACCGTACATCAATTCGAATTCTTCATCTTCATTTGGGAATTCATCCATTACTTTTCTTTATCAAATAATTAATTAAATAAATTAAAATAGTTAAACAAAATTCTTGGGAATAAGTTGGCGCGAAATCTAACGACACTAGCGCTAAGGTGGCAAATACCGTAAGTTCGACAATAGTGTATAATTGGTTGTCTATATAAAAGGAATCTTAAATATATGAAAGAATATTTCTTGAATTTATTCAAAAAATAGATACAAAATCGGCGGCTGTAGTTACAGAAAGAAAATGCTTTGATTTTCCTATGGATTTTGAGCTTCTCCAACGAAAACGTGTGCTTTATTCCACAAGAACCAAGAGGTGTAAAGGTAAAGCACAGTGTACGTTTTTTTTTTAAAGTGGTATCCCAATAGGCCTAATAGACTGTTTTTTTTTTTAAAAAATTTATTCCATTGATTCAATCTAATTTAACTTGAAGAGTTAACAAGTAGAACAACTGTTGAAAACCCGTATCATTTAACGGTACAATTATTTAATATAAAGTGGGGACACAGCTAACAAGAAAAAATAATATATTTTAATAGTATTCTTTTATTGGAAAACAACGGTGATAATCTTATTATTCGTCGCGTCATTGTTTGTGTGTTATCGTAATCATCATTATCATTAAAATAATAATAATAATTTCATTATTTATTTATTTTGGTCAATAATTTATAATAATAAAAGTGCCATAAAACTTGAACAATTATATTTAATATTATTGTTAATAATGAATGAAAGTAAAACACGTTGTTGAAAAATATGAAATAAACGATAAATATTGAGTAATAATCGATACTATTAATAATAAAACTACCATTTATTATTTAACTGATAATATTTTAACATTAATTATATAATTGTTATTTTTCCACATGGTTTAAAAGGTAACTATGCTATACTATTTAATAAAAATAATAATAAACTATAAATTAGTTATTTTATGTACACATAAATTTTTATTTTCGTAATTAACGAGAATAATGTTTAGATGAATTCGAAATTCGCGCTAAAAAGCTAGTTGGATAAAATTTCCATAGCCAACTATACAATTAAATAATTATAACCAGTACGTGATAAAAAAACAAAATACAAAACAAGTTTTAAGGAATTAAATTATTCAAAAACGTGATAATAATTAAAATATGATTATAAGACTTGAAAATATACAGTTGCTATGAAATTATATAGTATTTTATACCATATATGAGGACCTAATGAAGTTTTCATACCAACCTAGCGATATTAAAATCACCAACTTTATTGTTTATTCATATAATTATTAATTATATGCATAAAGCTATTTATTTACCAATTTTTTACCATAAAATGAATTTCCAAACAAAAAAATCGATCGATATTATCGAATAATTATAGAAATCGTTAATATTTTGATATATATAGTAATTGAGGTTATGTATGACAAAAACCAAAAATTTATATTAGGATTAAGTTTAAATCATGAATTAAAATTAAACAAATCCAATAAATAAATAACACGTAAGTATATAGATCTTATCTTGTGGAAAGTTTGCATTGAATTTGAAAAATCAAAAAAAAAATAATTGTTAATGCAAAAAAAAAACAATTTACTTGTTGTTATCAGGGCCATTTTTTTTTTCAATATCCTGTAATCATGGGGAATTAATATCATTATTTTTATCTAATTACAGATCAACGACTATATTGAAACAATTTATACAGTTACAATAATTAATTTAAAAAAAAAAGAAAGATAAGAGGTTAACAACAAACAATTTAACATCGAAAAGATAAAATGTCTGTATCAGCATTGACCTGACCAGATATAGATAAAGGCCATGTTGTATCAAGTGAATTATTGCTATTATTCGAATAATACTTTCCAATTATTTTAGTTTCAACGTTAAAACAGTAAAAAACGAATAATATTATTATTATTTAGTAGAAATGTTATCAAGTTTGTATTTGATAATAGCTTGGTTTTTGGGCATTTGTTATGGTTTTGTTTTGATATCATCGGCAACCAGTCAAAATGGCGATTTAAGTTTATTTAAATCAGGTGAATCGCTTCTATATCAATTGCACTCGACAATTCTATTGAATGAAATTGTTAATGATGGTGATGATAATAAGAAAATTAAAAATGTCGGTTTCGTTATTAATGGTAATTTATTGGTTGATACAATTTGGTCGAATGTCGATAATAACGAGAGGATATTAAAATTGGAGTTGCGTTCAATTAATTTACATATACGGTCGAGGAAAGCACCAACACCGGACGGTTTCATACAACATCGATCGAAATTCGATGAAATCACACCAAAACCATTCTATCTAATATGGAATAACGGCCGAATCGATAATATCTTATTAGACGATAGTGAAGACGTATCAATGATTAATCTAAAAAAAGGTATATCGAGTTTATTTCAATTTCAATTTAATAATAACAATGCAGGTCGATATAATGAAACTGATTCATCTGGTCAATGTATTGTCGATTATCGAATAATAACTGATGGTAAATTTCGTAAAATCAAAACAAATTGTCGAACCAATAATAATATCGATGATGGTATTTTTGCTAATGAATTGATATCGAAACGGATTGTTGATTATGAATTCGAGCCGCAATTTCAATATTTCCAAACAATAACAAATCGCGAAAATCATCAAATTTCATTGAAATCATTCAATGATTTAGGCAATTCATTACAATCCGATCAAATTCTAACATTCATCAAACAAATAACTGATGAAAAAATTGATTTAATCTTGAGTGGAAATTTAACGGATGCTATCGAATTATTAGAAAAACAATTGATTTCGTATAAGAAATACGATTTATTGTTAATTGAGAAACAATTGGTGGATAATGATGATAATAATTTTATGAATGCAATCAATAATTACCGTGATAATTTGAAAACTCAAAATCTAGGTAATTTACTATCGACGAAAGCTTTTATTAAATTAGTGAAAATTTGCCGAAATTCTGCGAGTCGTGATGAAATTGTTAAAGTTCTATCGGCGAAGAAAAACCAAAAAATACTGTAAGTCCAGTTTGTTGATTGTTATCGAAATATTTGTTATCGTTTTTTGTTTTCTAGACCTCAAATTTACGATATTCTAGGCTATTGTCAATCGGATGGTATTCATAAAGCAATAATGAAACGTTTACATTTCGATCAAGAGGAACATTTGGATTTGAGTGAACGTTATTTATGGTCATTGTCATTATCGACAAAACCAAATATTGATATAATCGTTGATTTATTGAATCGTCATAATCACAACGATAATTATCCGGAGAAAATACGTGAAACATTAATATTAACTTTAGCATCAATGATAAGACGTTTACAACAACAATCCAATGATGATAATAAGATACGTAAATTATCGATGAAAATTGAAGAAGCCATAATTAATGGTTTGGATTATTCGAAGAATGATGAACGTTTGATATTTCTACGTGCATTAAAAAATCTACAATCACCAACAACGATACCAATATTATTAGAAATAATCAAGAATGGTAATAATAGAGAAACGAATTACGCTTATAAAACATTAAAATCATTCGATCAGCAATTCATAATTAATGATGATGTATTGAAATTGGCTAAACGTACATTTTTCCAATTGAATCGGAAATATGACTCCAGTTCTAGAACGTTAGCCATCGATATATTGTTGAAATCATTAAAAATCACCAACGATACATATTTATTGGATGATTTCTTGAATTATCTAAAATTCAACGAAACTAATTATGAGATCAAACAATATTTATTACAAAATTTACAAATGTTCAGTGATGACGATCGATATTTCAATGAACAAATTCGAAGAATTCTACAAAAATCGCCAGATTTGAATAATTATTCGATACTATCGCCACGCGGCCTATCAACAGCATTAAAACGTAATTTCTATAAAAGCCCAACAATCAATGGTAGTCTATTAACAATACAAGAAATCAATGGTGGTATTGTTAAACGTGGTATTGTTGATGTTGTCATTGATAGTAAGTCGAAACATCAAGAATTGATAAGTGTAAGTTGACCATTAGAAAAATTGTTGATTTGATTCTAGTCATTACTTATATTCTAGTTGGGTATATTTGCTGGCGGTTTGAGTAGTTTCATTGGTGGTAATGACGATAATGACAATCAAGATGATGATCAATCAGCAACAGCTGGTATGGAATTAACAATTCTCGATACACAAATACGTCCGTTTGTATTCTTTTCCGGTCAAGGTGAACTAATGGGACATATATGGTCTGGTACAGGATCAGAACGTACAACAGCTTATCAATCATTGATTCTATTAAATGATCTCAATCGATATTTACATTTAAGTAGCGGTTTTATTGTCGATATTGATCATAAAACTGCTATATCATTCGATCTATCCGGTAAAATTGAAATATCGATATGGAATCGTAATGCTGATTCGATTGTTGAGAAATCGTAAGTTCCATCTATAATATACGATCGATCATTGTTTAATTTTTGTTGTTGTTGTTAAGAGCTGGAATTCTAACAGTCGGTTCAATGGTGATCGAATCGAGTTTTGTACGGTCACAAGTTGAATTTGTTGCCAGTATCGAACCAAAATTGAATATAAAATCTGATATTGATTTTTCATCGAATATGAATTTATGTATGAGAGTAACACAACCGGATACAATTTTTAAGTACGTTTTCTCTCTTCTATGTTTCAATAATAATAATTTTTGTTTATTTGTAGGCATAATATTTTTAAAATTGAACGAATCCCAGGTAGTAAACATAAATTACGTATAGCCAAATATAAGAAAATTCCAATACCTGGTACAACATATTCGTTGAATAGAAAAAATAATGAAATGTGCAGTGCAATGTTTAGATAATAATTGGAAGAATTACAAGAAACAGAACTCTGTCAAATGAAATACGTGCTGTGTTATTATTTGTCTATAAATTTTGTTACATTATTTAATTATTAATAAAAAATTTTAATAATAGTTAACAACAAATTCAATCGTGTATGAACACTTTACGATTATGCGCCATCTTTCGAACTTTGATAAAACTATTTAAATCTAATTGTAGCCCGTTGTCAATTTCGATGCTGTTTCTTGTTTTAATATAGAAATAATATTGATTATAATCTCTTGTGTTCACAATAAAATTCTCTTATCAATCCACTATATACTGAGCTAATTATTATTTGTTATCAAAATTCTAAATTTCAGGACCATCACTGCTAGTGGTGTCCTCTTGTGATGATCATACCAACTAGATTTTACAAGATGTCAATGTTTAAAAGTTTCAAAAAATGGTCGATCTGTAACGGTTGTTGTTGAAAAAAATTCCAAAGAAACAAATAATAATGGCATCTAGTTTGAATTTATTAGAAACAGAACCAAAACATTACAAATTACAACAAGTTATCAATTTGATGAATGATTATTTTTATATGAAATCGGAGGATATTGCTCAACAAATTTCCAAACAGCTACAGGTGAGTTTTGTGGATTAATAGTGTTGATTTTTTTGAATTAAACGAAAAAGTGTTTTGTTATTGTAGATAATCAGCTTAACAAATGATCTCACAATATTTGATCCTAGTAGAAAGGACACTACAGAATTTTTTATAACATTAAATCAATTTATGAATTTAATTGATCAACGTTCAACAATAATATGGTATTGTGTTGATGTATTAAAACAGATATGTAAAAATCCGCAAGCTAGACAATTATTGATAGAAACATATCAATTTACACCATGTTTAGGACGTTTATTAGGTGATCACTTGACATCACAAAAACGTATACAATTATTAAAGTTAATACAAGATTTATCGTGTGGTATAAGAATTGAATGGCAAATACCGTATTTATCGCATCTAATACGTATTTTAACCAATTGGATTGAATGTCCCGATCAACAAATTATGACACTATCATTGGGTGTCTTAGTTAATTTATGTTATCGAAATTCACCAGCTATCAATATATTATCAAGAAATATTGATACCAGACGTCTATTAAGAGTTTGTGCTACTTTAAATGTATTAAACCATATTCTAATGATATAATTCTAGTATTTATAGATGATTTGTGGTTGTTTTTGTCTTTTTAGGGTCCAACAGTTGAATTGCATACTTGTCGATTATTAATAATTCTCGATTTTAAAGATGAAAAATTGGAATTAATCACGAAATTGGTTGATTTAACATTTCAATCGATCATTGATGGTTTCCGTCGCAAGAATATCACTTTATTGAGACAAATTATTGGCTTTTTTTCGGATCAAACTAATCGCGAACAATTAAATAATATAATCCGTACAAATAATTACGAACAACAATTGATAACAATAATTAAATTGATCAATAACGATAGTGATGATGATGATGATGGTGGTGGTGATAACGTACAAATGGAAACTAATGATAATAATGATTATTTGTATTTGAGTGAATCGATGGTGTTGGTTTTGGAATTTTTGAATTTAATCGATTTAAAATTGTCAATATTCAAAAACAATTACGAATTATTAATAAAAATTTGTATGGATTGGTTGGTAAATGATTCAACATCAATACAGGCGATTTTATTATTGAGAAATATTGCAATGAATATTGAACGTAACGAAAATGGAATTTTACAACCATTAATTGGTATAGTGCCGCAATTTCTGGATAATATTCAAATTTACGATAAACTACAACAACAATACGATGGTTCAATTAATTTGGAATTATTCAACAAAATTACCAGTCTAGTACAATTAATTAAAACCATAGTTAATATTGATAATAATATAAAACAACAGATATTGTGCGATATAAATGTGGATGTGATTGCGAAGATTTTTTCGAAATTAATTGATGATAATAAAATGACGAAATCACGTTTGAATGAACCAATAACAATTGAATCGATCAATCTTTATATTAATGCAATAACGTTAATTAATGAATTCGTCAAATTCGATTGTTGTTGGAGTAATTTCCAAACGGACTTGTTTCAAAATCGGTAATTATTAATTGTTTGTTTATATATGGATATTGTTTGTTTTTTTTTCAGGCAAATCCATATGGTTTTGGCTCAGGGTTTATTGAATTGCGATAAACAAACTAAACTTTTAGTAATGGATATGATGAATTTGATGAATTTCCCAAAAGAACCAGTTTGTGAATTGTTGGAAATTCTACAAATTAATCTAACAAAACCAACAACACCAATACAGAAATCCCAATTGCAAGATATAAATAACGGTCCAGTATTAACATTGACACAAATCCAGAATCTCGATAATGTATTGAATCGATTTAGGAATGCCATAAATGAGAACAACACAAATAATTTAACAACATGCGATATAATGGAATTATACGAATATAAATTAATAACAAACAATTACAATCAACGTATATTAAATAATAATATTGAATTGTTAACGGAGAATTCGCAACAATTAAAACATCATATAATACAATTGAAAACTGAAATTAATCGTTACCATCAATTACTGTTGCATTCGGAACAATGCCAATTAGATAATAAGAAAATTAACGAACATTTAAAGAGAGATGTAACGAATTTGACGAATCGCATCGAATCGGATCGTGGTAAAATCAAAATTCTACAACAACAATTAAACGATACGCAACAACAATTCAATGAATTACAAAATGAATACGATGATAAATTGAAAAAATTCAATGATAACAATAAGAAATTAGAATTGGAGAATAATCAATTGAAACAGTTTATTAAAAAAATGGAAGAGAATGCAATCAAATTGGAACAGAAATTGCAAAAGAAAGATGAACAAATCAAACAAGCCGACTGTACAATTTATAATCTCAATATGGTTGGTCCATTTTATTATCAGTTTCTTATCAATTGGTAATAATGAATTATTTTGATTTGTAGCAAGTCAAGGATTTGGAAGAATCGTTACGTATCAAGAATGAGGAACTCAATTCGAAGAATAATGAATTGATTGAAGTGAAAAAAGAGTCGTTTAGTCGAAAAGAAATGTTGGATGCTATAATGAAATTGGCAACTTCACAAAAAAATAATGAGACTCGATGATTTTATTTTAGTTTCTTTTTTAAAAAAAATTGGTATTATAGTAATAATAATTAATTTCAATTGATTGGTTGTCTTAGATTGTAGATTGTATCCTTTATTGGAAATTTCATTTCCTTTATCCTCTGTATTTTGCCTTCTAAAATGTTATGCCTAAATTTTCAGTTCAGATTGTATTGTTGGTTGCCTACTTACAGTTTGCACTTGGTTCAAATTGTAAGGACAAGAGACTTTGTGGAAATTCTCTCGAAAAACGTCACCAACTAGATAAAATTTATGCTGAGAATGTTTTCTTCCAATGACTAAAATTTTTCAGGCTTCTTTCCAATTTCCATAGGAAAAACAGTTTACTATAGCTACCTACACAAGATAGGCGATAGAGGGAAATGGATGTGATAATTTAGGAACAAATGAAACAACTAACATTTGTACATTTAAGACAACCTTTATTACTGAATGCATACTGGTCAATTGGGTTACAAGTACAGAGCATTTTATAAACAACTTGATAGTTGTTTTATTTTTAAAGCACTTACCTAAAAACTTAACCTAGGTGCCTTGCTGCATTGTATTTAGTTTTTTTGGATTCTATTTATTATTATTATTATTATTATTAGTTTTTGGTAGACAAATGATTGGACATTATTTTTCTTTAATCACTTGAAACCACCAATCAAAATTAATTTTTTTAGAATCATCATAACTAATAATAAATCACCAAAAAAATAAATAAATAACAATGCAACGAGGTTTTTAATTCTTTTATATCATCGTTTGTGTTGTTGTTGTTGTTGTTGTTTTAGCAACATTTATACAGTTTGTTTGTTTTTCTTATCAATCGATATTGTATCAACTACTACAACATACACAGTTCTTAATTATTATATAATCAATATTTTTGAAATGTATTACTAATTATTGATGGGTTTTTTTTCCATTGGGGCATAATTTTGTGATGATTTTTTTCAACACTTATTATTTGATTAATTTTTTTTTTTTTTCAAGAACAAAAGAAGAATAGAATAGAACAAACGAACGTTTTGTCTAAGTTTATATTTGATATATATCACCGTGACATTTTGGCCTGGTCCCTGAGTTTACCCTCCCGATAACGAACGTTATTATTAAAGAACGACAAATTTAGAAATTTCTTTCATTCAATTTTTTTTTTTTTCTTCTTCAAATTATCGGATTATTTATAATCCGTGACTTGTTAAGAGATTCACACGCATTATATAAATTGCTGCCAAATTAATATTAATTGATAGTTAATTATAATAGAAATCAGATCAGACTATTTAATTTAATTGTTTTATTTTGATACTGGTGTCCGAATTTCCTATGAAAGACACGATAATTTCCAAAACCCTTTGGTTTCTTTTTTTTTTTAATTATTTAAATTTTTAAATATAATTGTTGTAAAATTTGTACCGCAATTTTTTTTTCAACAAATTATTTTCTATTTT
>JAZBGX010000268.1:0-24522 GCA_037414775.1 Zonitis immaculata
CCAGTTATTGGCTTATATTCAGTTGAATAACAGTAGTTTTGAACCAGTGGCGACTATATTGATCGATTGATTACACTCTCTCATCTATTAGAAAACAAACCTGGAAACATTTTTAGAAACTCTCATTGTTACTCTCTCAAAACAACAGTACTGCAAATTGAATTTGTTTTAACATAAAAAATCTAGATCCCAACTAATTGTAAGTAGAGGCAAACTGATTTTGGTGTCATGTAATCGATTTTCGAATAGTGCAAACCGCATTACGATATCTTCGATAATAACAAAGATACAGGGAGTTTTCACGAATTTCAATGTCGTATTCTATTTTTTTTATAATTTCTATAAAGAGTCCTTTCTAGAGATGCCTCGAATATTCGACAACTTTTTCTTATATTCGGTATTTGACTGAATACTGAAAAAAAAAAAACAACCGACAAATAATACGTAGAGTCCCAGCGCGTGCTATCATTTTGTAATAGTTGGTGGTTCGATTTGAGCTTTTGTTGTGCTGTACTGTAGTGGTTGGAATCTACTAACAGCTACCATCTCCGATACTCCGATAGCTAGCTGCAATCAATAGAGAAAACACTTGGCCGAATCATATTCGGTAATTTGTACATCTCTCATCATGTTGGCGTCACTATAATGGACAAGTGAATGAATCTTGCTCTAAGGCATAGTCCATCTTTCTACAATGGAATTGAGCTCTATTGTTATGTTCTAACTAGGATGTGAGCTTTGTCGCTAAAATGCCATGTTGGAGAATAAACTCTGGAGTTACCCAGTGAGCAGTGGAACATCTTGGGGCATCTCTAGTCTTTTTCTTTAGAAAAAAATTATGCTGTATTTTTCCAATACTAAAATGGAAGCCTCTAGAGGAGCAAAACTGGAATAAAAACGTTACACGCTCATCTCTTCGAAACAATAGAAAGTCGGAGAACACACTCTGCATCTTTATTACCAATCAAAGTTTCAGTTTTTTTCATCCAAATCACAGCATCCTGGACATCTTCGAATTAACAAAAACACCAATAATTCAGTACGTCTTGAAGAAATAACGCCATAGATAAAACAAAAGAAAATTCAAAATGAATTCAATATAGGTTATATAAAAGTACACGTGTTACTATGGCAACTAAGTATTGATAACACTAATTATACTTACTGTAAACTCTCAAGAATTGAAACAATCTATAATTATTATTTGAACAAATATGGATTTAAATGGTAGACTGTGATTATTATTTTTGTGTAACAGGAACACACAAAACTAACCATAATCATTAAATAAAACACAGTTTTATTATTATCATGAATCACTTATCTATCGAAAAAAAAAAAAATAAGAGGAAAAAAACGGATACTCAATATTTGTACATAAAATTCACTTAAAAATAGAATTCATTTTTTCGTTTCAATTATTTTACAACAACAAAAAAATTAAAATAACATAATTTAGATAAAAAGTTTAACAATAAACCTTCAATTAGTATTTGATTACCTTTATAAATATTTTAAAAATCGCTTGATTTCATAAAATAAACAAATTGAAAAATAAAGAATTCTGTACATCATTATAAATATTTTCATGCTTGTTTGTTTTCTGTTTTTTTTCCCAATTACTTTGATAATTATTTATGTCATGTTGAAATTGTTTTAATTCCTAATTATATAATACAATGATTACCCGGCATTCAATTATACTTATTATTATTTTTATTATTATTTTATTTATTTTAATTATTGGCACTTTAAGGGTTTTGGCAACACAAAAATAAATTACAATTCTTTCAATAATAATAATAATAATAATAATAGTTCCAATATTAATTTATGCTTTATTATTTTTTGCTAGATTATGTGACGCCCAATTTAATGAAGTCTTCCATGAATTCGACAAAGCTTCATTGAATTTAGCTCGGAAATGATTCAAAGCGTCTTCCTCCGTTTTCGATAGAACCTAAACAAAACAAGTTTAGTTTTACTCGATTTTATTGAATTAAATCGAACGAACAAAAAAAAATAAAAGTTTCCGTATAAAATAAATAGAAATCAACTTACTAGTGTTTCACGTAAATAATTCAAATCGCGTTCTGAACTCAATTCAGGCAAACCTGTCGATATCATCATTGCACATAATGATAAAATTAAACTACCGTGCTTTCGCAATATCAAAAAAGCCTAAAACACAAAAAAAAATTAATTCTACAATTCGAAAAATAGTAAAAAATATATATATATAGTAGATAGAGAATTTAATACTTTTTCGCAATATTCTTGGAAACTTTTAAATTCCAACGTTGTCTTTTGTCCTTTATTGATAACATAAACGAAATCATGCGTTAAAACGAATGGAACTCGTTCACGTTTGATACCGAATTTCTCTTTAAAATGTCCCAAAATATGACCAAAATCAATATGGAATAACTATAAAAATTCAATAAAACTTATATCAAGTTACAAAAAGTTTATTACAATTTTTTACGTACCTGTCCAGAAGTCTTCACCATTATATTATCCGAATGACGATCAGCTATTCCTAAAACATATGTAGCGACACAATAACCAGCACAAGATAATGTAAATTCGTTTATCGCTTTATTTAAAGCCGCCTCAGTTGTATTGTTGTCTTTCAGCCAAGCTGGAACATTACAAAATTATTTTTAAAAAAAATTAGCGATAATTATCCGGCGATTCGAAGCAGTACAGTCATCTTGCGATCTCAACGATTTTTTTTTTGCGAAAGGACAATCTAGGACGAAATAGACTATCGGATTTCGAAGATCAGGCACTCCTGACAACCTCTGATCAAGACTTAAGTATGACAACTGGAACACGAACTGAAAACTTTAATGCCGTCTAAAAAAGCTTGGACATTAATTGGATGGATCCGCACGAACTGCCCGACAACAACCAAACCGTATTTTTATCGCTTTGCTGCAAATAAATGCCCACACTCCGTTTCTAGAGAATTTCGTCAATCAAAACGTAAAAAAATAGAACCACCGAAAGGAATACCAAAGCAATAATCATGAATCAACTCAATTATTTACCTAAAATGGAGCCTTTCCTGAATGGCGATGTGGCACAGAACATGCCCTTCTCCTTCTGTATATTGGCAATAGTTTCAGCATTTAAAACAACTTCAATCATACCGACTCGATGTTCCAACGATATACAATTATATGGATTTAATCTCAAATCTAGACCTTCACGTTTCCATAGACGATCCATAATTTTCAACATTTGTAATGTTAACATATCCTGTCTTAAATCATCACCATCTTTAAAAATAATATAAACATCTTCGCCATTTGTATCGGAATTTTCTAGAACAATCCATAATGGACGCATTTTACTATCCATAACACGGCATTTTTCTAAACGTATCCTCGAACAACGTATACTTGGATTCAATGGACTACGTAGATTCCTTATTGTTTCATCAATGTGTGCTTCCGATAAATAATCAATTAGATTCGATTTTGCTTTATCTTTACTTTTATTTTTAACATAATCTCGACTATTTTTCAATTTTTCATAAAATTCCAATTGTTTCAATAATATTGGTAAATGTTCTTGACTACCACGACAATACGCTTCCAATATTAAACCAAAATGTATTGTTACAGATGGATATTGTAATTCTGAATGTAAATGCCAGAATAGGTAATGGCCAATTTTTTGATTATTCAATGCACGACTTATTAAAAATTTAACTAAATCACTTTCGAAATACATTTCATGTTTGATTGCTTGTACTAATTGTAATAAATATAATAATAAATCGTCATCATTTAGATCAACTAATGATTTAACAGCAAAACTACGCACTTCCTGATCGGGATAAGCATAATCTAATAATTCTAAAGCTTTTTCAACTGGTAATTTGGGCCATTTTTTCAATAATGCCACAACTTCACTTACAACTTCTCGATTATCCCAATCAATACACGATAATAATTTTGGTAATACTTCCGGTACATGATCTTTCCAATAATCTTTCAACGACCATAAATTTTTACGATCCTAAAATTATTCGAAAATAAAAAAAATAAAAACATCTAATAATAAAATTATAACAAACTTGTTCGTGAACTTCGTATAAATTATCGCTTTCTATTAAAAGCCGATAAGAATGATCAACATCCGGTTCGTGATTTTCGGCATTTTCAAATTGTCTCTTTTCAGCAAAATCTAACAGAAATTCGACGCTCGGATATAAAATTGTCTGATCATCAGCATAACTACAATTTAAACAAAATAATAGAATTAATTATTCGATAATTTATTTTTATTTTTAATTCCAATACAAACCTTTTGAAGACTAACGTCAGTGAAGTGGCACTTTTTGTATTCGGATTATTAACAACATTACCTAATGTATTGAAATTATCTTCAAATACGGCATCATTGGCAAATGTCCACATATATAATGTCATAGCACCACTTTTAAATTGACTTTTAAAATCGTAAATTGTCGTATTTGCCCATACAATCGGTGTATATTGTGTATTATCTTTATTATTATTATTATTATTATTACTATTATTATTATTACTGTTACTATTATTATTACTACTATTATTACTATTGTATTTTTTTGTTTTTGTCGATTTCATTATTTTAGGAACTTCATAAACAAAGAAACATAGTTTCGCATTACGCGGTATATTACATACTTGCATATCAAATTCTAATGTTTCATTAAAATCCACTTCATTTCTCTCATTTATTGATTGTATTGTTGTTTTTTGACGTTCACATAACGATTTACCACCATGGAATAAACCAGCTTGTATACCAATCTATCATGAAACGATAAAAAAACAAATATATATTTCTATTCATTAAGTAAAGAAAAAACAAACAATAACACGATCGCGATAAGAAATTGGAAAATTAAAGAGAAATAGTAATAACACCTTCTGTTACTACGTTCTTAGTATTTTCGATTCACCGTCACAACAAAGGCAGTTGATCGATAATTACATAAATACGAGAAAAACTAGAACGAGTTTTATGTAACCCACAGTTTCTAGAAATTAACGGAAATTTCCCCAAACGTATTTTCCTTGTTTACCTCATTAGTTTTACGCAGATCACAATTTAAACCACTAACTGTACAAACGGTGATACTAAATTTGTCGGTTATAGTCCAAGATGATTTATGCTTTGCTTTTTTGCGTAATGTTAATGTTGAATATGAGGAACGGAGTTTCTTATCGAAATTCTCAACACTTTCATAATCATTATCAGGAATTACTAGAAAATTGATTAAAAATGTAGTTTATTGGGAGAGAAAAAAATGTTGTAGATTACCTGGTACGTTTTCTATTAAAACTGTAACAACAGTTGGTGTTACATCTTTCAATAGACAATCTTGGATATATTGGAAATGTGTAATTGGACAATCACCAACTAAATATTCATCTTGACCACAGACTTTCAATACATAATCACTAGGACGTTCATTTCTAATATTGAATAAATTCGCCTTTTTCGTCAATATCATTTCCAACAATTTATTCGGTTTGATATGCGTTGAAACATTAAATGTAAAAGACGTCTCGTTATTTTCAAATTTTGTCGTAATATTGATATTTTTATTTTGACTAAGTGTATCATTGAAAACTTTATCTTGTGGACATAATCTAGGTGGAAATTGATAATATAATTTCTCTTGCCATGAAAATTTTGTACGACATTGAGCAATCTCATCACCCAATTTACGCATTTTAAAACGGAAATCATTGATTTCCGGATTATTCAAAGAATCAAATTCTTGAACACCTAACAGGAAAAAAATTATTAAAAAAAATTAAAGGTGAATAATTATTGAGTTTTATACGTCGTCCTATTAAATGGCCAATTTGAACATTAACGGAATTATCTGGTTCATTACCAAGGCACTCGATTTTCAATACAGCACATGTTGGTTTTACATCGCATATACGTCGACTTTCATCATGTAACTCTTCACGTTCGGCCATAAGATTGATACAAGTGAAAACGTATACGGACATATCGTGCAATTTGCCATGGAGTGGATATTTGGCCGCCTCCTCCCATAAATCCTATACAAACAAACAAACAATTATTATTGAATTATATATAATTAAGATCGATGTACCAACCCATTTAATTTCGGTAAGGGTGGCATTGTAGGCGGCTTTCAATAATATTATGATTCCATTAGGCATTAAACATGTTAATTCAACTGTATCAGTTGGATCGTACGTCCAGAAATCTACATGATATTCACGAGGTATTTTATTCGGCTCAGGAACCATCTTTACCAATTACCAATTAAAACAACACACAAAAAATCATATTCAAATGTTGCTGTTTTTCTATTATTATACAATAATTTCATTGAAATTACACCAAAACTGAAACTATAAACAAATAATTACGAATAATTGATAATAGTTGCAATAATTACCGATCAAAATACACGGTTTTATCTTCTTTATTAGATAGACGGGAATCATTGACCAATAAATAACAAACTTGAAATCTATTTTCACTGAAAATGTTGCAATTTCATATTTTTGTACGGAAATAATGATTTTAAAAAAGAAAAATTACAATAAACCAATTTATATTAGAATTAATTTATAATTAATTTCTGTTTCGATTATAAACAATTTCCACAAATTTTACTTACAATTGTTGTTATTTGCAACAATTATTGAAATTGTTATAATCTTGCTTTAGTATTTGTCATACACCCATGAAAACAATAACATACAAACTTGACGATGAAAAATTCCCCCAAGACATTTAAATATAAATCAATAAAAATTGCACAAAAATCAATCAAATATACAAGAATTTATCAAATTTAATCAATAATTACCTCGCTTATTCGTCTATAATAGCTAGTTTATTCTATTTATTTAGGTGAAAGTTGAAATATATATTTTGGTAATTTTATTGTCGGTTGGTAGACTTGGGAAAACACGACGTGGGGTACAATTCCAAGAATACGTCCACATTTATTGCAAAACGCTAACATTAAAGGTAAATAATGTTTGTTCATTCAATAAAATTACCACGTTTATATAAAACAGCTGCAAAAATTGCTGAACGATTCTCGACCGGTAATGGTAGTTTAAAACAATTGATATTCGAAGATAAACATCCTGTAGGTTTCATTTGTTTTTTGTTTTTTCGAGGTTATATTCAACCATGCTTGTTTAGAATTAGTTCTTTTCTTTTGTTTCTAATTGTCTTCATTCCAGAATAAAAAAGCTTTATATTCTTTAATTGTTTCAACATTCCAACATAGTAAAGATATCGATTATTTATTGGAGAAATCTGAATTATTAATAAAAGAACCGAGAATCAATCAATGGGTAGTTAGGATTTTGATAACAGAATTATTATGGGGTAAAAAACGGCTTATTAGCGAAGCTAAACCAATCAAAGTCGTACTAGCTAATGAACCGATTTTAAAACAATATCTAAACGATTTAGATGTTTCTATTGATAATCAACAAGGTAATTATTTTTTTGTTTCAGTATATTTACAATAATGGATAATGAAGTGAATAATGCATCATCACCTATTGATTTATTACCGCCACATACCCGACAAGCCACAAAAGCTTTAGGATTATTGTTATTTTTTAGTTTTCTAATGTTCACATTACCATTCGGTGCCTTTTTTGGTACACGATTCTTTTTACAACAGTATTTCCATATTGTTGGCTATTCGAATACAGTTTGGTCTGTATTTGCAGCTGTTATAACTGTTAATTTAATCATATGTGGATATGCTTATATTGCTTATCATGAGAAAGAGTACGACGATAGTGGCAATTTAATTGAAGATGATGTTAATGCGAAAAAAGATGATTAATTATTGAAATTATATTACATTCCTTATATTACTGTAGATTTAATGTAAGTGTAAATTTGTTGTAATAAATTCTAGTGGAATCAAATTCGAATTTTTATTAAAAATTTACACTTACATTACATCTGCAAATATTAATCTTCTAATTTTTTTCTCTTCTAACATTTGAATTTATTAAATTTTCAGTCGACAAACCAAAATATGTCCGAATCAACACATTAACTACGACTCGAGATAAATTGATTGATAAATTCCGTAATGATGGTTGGACATTTTTACCCAACTCGTATAAATCTTATCAAGAGTTCTTGGAAAAAATTGCCAATCTACAACCGGAAGAATTCACTATAGATTATCATGTAGCAGATTTATTGGTATTTCCAAAAAAAACCACATTCTACGACACTCATGCTTATAAAAGTGGTGAAATAATTTTACAAGATAAAGTATTTTATTTATTCAATTTAAAAAATTAATTATTGATAATTTCAATATTTAGGCGAGTTGTTTACCAGTGACTTTATTAAATCCAAAATCGGGTAGTTGTGTTTTGGATATGTGTGCAGCACCTGGTATGAAAACAGCACAAATTGCTGCATTAATGGAGAATAAAGGTAAAATTTATGCTGTTGAATTAGATTTGAATCGTTTCAAAACTATGAAGGGTATTATTCAAAAATTAAATGTTAATTGTATCGAATGTATCAAGGCAGATTGTACGACAATTAATGATGAACAATGTCCGAATGTGGAATATATTTTAGTCGATCCCAGTTGTTCTGGTTCAGGTATACTATTATAAAAAAATTTTTTAATGGATTTACAAAAAAAATATATTTTTAGGTATGGTGAATCGCGTGAAAAACAATAAAGACAAAGAAAGTCGTGATAAAGAACGTTTGAAGAAATTGTGCGGCTTTCAATCGGTTATACTACGACATGCTTTAACACAATTCCCGAATGCTAAACGTGTCGTCTATTCAACTTGTTCTTTATATGCAGAAGAGAATGAAACTGTTGTTCGTGATGTCTTAGAAACATCTAAGGAATTTAAATTGATTGATGCTAAAAAATTATTGAATAATAATTGGATTAATTATGGTTCAACGGAATTTGGTGAAATTGGTAAACGTTGTTTATATGCAAAACCTGACATTGATCTAACAAATGGTTTCTTTATTGCTGTATTTGAACGTTTACAAGCCAATGAAACGAATGAATTTTTCAATCGTGAACTATATAAATTGGGTAAAAAACAACAGAAACGGAAAAATCGAGAAATAAATGATGATAATGAAGAGAAATTTGAGAGAAAGAAGAAAAAGAAACAAGAAGAAACTGCCGAAGTAGATGGAAATCAAGAAAATGATGGGCAAGTCGTTAAAATCGCAAAAAGTAAGAAGAAAATTGGTGGAGGTGATGAAGAGAGAGTTGGGAAAAAGAAGAGAAAGAAAAGCGAAAAAAACCTGGAACAAATCAATGTATCTGACGCTAAAAATGATGACAAGTCCGTTAAAACCATAAAAGTGAGAAAAAGCCTTCTATGGGAAGTCTCAGAACCATAAGCAAGTGTGGGGGAAAATTGAATCCTAGATAAGGTTGATGATTATTGAAATTGAATAAATGATTTGAGAATATTCATTTGACTTATTTCTTATCCTTTTCTATGAAATCTCTTATCGATTGATGTCAAAGCCGTTTGATAATTATTGGTAATCAACAATATAATTACCATAATTATTTTATAATTGGGCGAGATCGTGGCAGTCACACAATAAATTAATCAGAAATTCAAATGTGGCTTTTTCATAATTATTGGCAAAACAAAAGGAGGTCAAACCGAAAGATTATTAGTTGTAGCGTGGCCGAAAGGACTTTGGTTCACTTAATAATTTTCCATCGAATCTTTGCCTATATAATAAAATCAACATAAAATCCAACACGCAAACTTCACCGTACGTACATAATACACCCGTAAATATATACCAAAGTAAATAGAATTACTGCAATCACATAACAATATCCTGGACGTATTCATCGACACTGCAATCATAAAATTTTATTGAACCGAAAGAAAAACTGTATACTGTGAAGATATTGCTGTTTTTTTTTCTTTTTTTGGAATGGATTGTGCAATTCAAGGCTGCTGAAATTCGATTAAATCATGAATAATGTTATTATTTATTATTATTATTATTATAGGAGGGGTAATAGACGCAGCTTTTGTTTTCACGTTTGAGTTTTGATTAATTTCGAGAAGGTCATGGTTATATACATATATAGTTATATAGTGTTGAATGCCAATGGAAAGTGAAAATCATGATGTGTAATTATTATATATGTAGTAGATTTCCAATATTTTCATTTGTTTATTTTTCTATTTGCAAAAGAAATTAATAAAATCAAATGAAAAATGATTGCATGCCTTTGAAAGCTGTCAAGATAATTCACAAATAGCTCGCCCTAATTGTGCTAAATCTACGTTATATTGCACTTTTTTTGTTGTTGTTGCTGCAAATAATCAATTTAGGTCGAGAAAATTTATTTCCTTATAATAATTAAGTATCGGGCGGGCCTTGCTCGACGCCGTTGAGTTTATCGTGCGAATTTCTTCATCTCTCGCTACCTCTCAACTCTCAATCCTTCCCTCTCTATCCTCTTTATATCCATCTAACCAATTCTTTCCGACTTTCACTCCCCTATTCAACTCGATCTTCCTCTAACCATATCTCTCTCTCTCTCCTATACACTCCTTCTGTGCCTTATTTATCTTTCCATACTCTTTATCTCTCTCACACACATTAATTTCCTTTCTCTACCCAATTCACTATTTTGCTTTCTCACTTTCTCTCCATCTATTTGCCTTCTTCCATCTCCTGACTCCCTCATTCAAACTATTTTCCCCTTTTCAATCTCCAGCCACTGCTCTCTCCCTCTCTCTCATTATTGCCATCTCGTGTTCTCTCTTTTCCTCCACACTTTTCTCTCTCTCTTTCTCATTATTGGCATATTTTGTTCTCTCTTTCACTATTCTGCCTCTATTTCTCTCTATCTGTATCTCTCCTATTTTATTCTCTCTTTCTGTATCACCCACTCTCTTCTTTCTTGCCTCTCTTTCTCATATTCAGGGCCACCCCAATCACAGGACTCAAAGGGCTATAGCCCTGGGGCCGCAATTTTCATTGATGCTGTACATTTTTGTACTCTACTGCATCTAAAGAAGGGCCCATCTACCCCAGCTTCTCTATCTCTATTCAAATAATGGATTTTCTCAAAGAATCTACATAAAATTCAGGATATTATACGAATTTTCATGGAAATAGTTGGAGAAAATTTATATTAACAAGAATATGGCTTGTTCAATAATTTATTAGTCTCATAAATATAGTAAAATTTACAACCCTAATTTCCAGTAGCAATTACAATTAATTAATAGTTGTCGCCTAAAAAATTTGTCATAATAACAATAAATAAATAATGAATATTCTAATTTCTTTTGGTTGGGCTTCATTTGAATTTCGTCGAAATTTCGCTGAAACGGAACAACATGTATATTGCGTGTATTTTGTGGTTGATAAAAAAAATTATTATATAGAATGCATAATCAAATATCTAATAACGAGCAACTTAAATGGCAAAGTTTAATAATTTGAAAAAACGCCAACACAAAAATGACTGCATCAGCTCAAATAAAAGAAAATTGACAATAATAATGATAATGAACGGTATTAAGATGTTGGGATTGGGAGTGCGTTACGCAACTGGCGCATATTCGAAAAATAATGAATTAAAGACATTTTCTTGGTAATTTCATATAAACTTGAACCATATATGGAAAAGTATAACTATATTGTGAGTCATGCGCGCGATAATAATCAGTAAAATAGCGAGCCAACTTATATTCGTATAAACCGGAAACTATCCAATAAGGGGGGTAGTTGTCGTTTGTAGGGGATTGTTTTGTTGTGGGTCGGCCGCTATATACCATAATCAAGTTGAATCTATACTATATATAATACATTAAGTATATGTCTATTCTTATTGGTCAATGACATGCCAACAACAACCAATCAGTTTTGAATATTATTATTATATACCAACCCCAAAAACTACGGTTTTACTTGTGAGTCGATAAAAACATAATACAATAAGCAACAAGTCCTATATAAACTAACTATCTAGAATCTGGATAGTTTAGAATCAAAGGCAACATTAGTGGAAATTTGGAAATTTCCTTTACTACTTTATCAACAAAAAAAAAAGTGCTAACAACTTGAAACCTTATTACTAATAATTATCGTAATTAATAAGAATTAAATGAAATTTTCTAAACGTGATTTGCATTAAATTAACCCCTTAAGTTGAGACAGGGTGAACGACCCTTGAGTGTTGAATATTGCGCTACTTGATAAGGAGTGAAGTTGACTAACAATAGTCCAGCGTGGTAAATGCGAGCGGATACATCAACCCTTAAATATGGTGAGTCCCATTCGAATTTTATCAAATTACCATCGAAATATTTCTAAAAATAGAGAATATATTGAAGATTCGCCCGGCGCATCCACCATTTGTTGACTCAAATTAATTTTCTATTTAGAGTCAATTAAAATTTGTTTTTGATTTAATTTTCGCGATTGTTGAAAGATTTTGATGTAAATCAAGCTCTTCACACAAAAAAAAAAAGATCTGTTCTAAATCAATGTTTAATTGTGTTTTTTTTTTCTCAATTTTCCAGTCGGTGGCTCCGTCCCGTGTCGGCAGCCGCATGCAACAATACGAAGACGCCGCTAACAATTCCCCAAACACCACCAACAATACTGACCATTCACCAGATGGCGCCAATAACAATTCGTTAGAAGATATTGCCGCCGCTGCCACTACAACAACTACCGCCACCGCCCCCACAGACAAACAGTCAAACGGTATCAGTACAACGTTAACGTTAAGTGGGAATCACGTCGTCCATTCCGAAGAAGAAGACGACGACGATATTGACGAAGACGAAGACGACGACGACGGAAATCATCATCACGAATCAAGAGCCACCAATAGTGGCGGCGGCTATTGGCGGCAAACGGCCGCCTCTAGGCCACAAAGTCCAAATAATACGATGGCAGATAATGTTAGTGATGTGTCATCATCAATGATACAACCGCCGCCGCCACCACCTTTACAACAATCAATCCGGCCGAAAAGTCGTGCTGAAATGGCGACAAGTCGCTATAATAATTTATCATATTGGAAAGCTAGACGGATATTATTTTATAAAAATGGTGATCCATTCTTTCCGGGCATTGAATTCCGTTTTAAGCCCGGTAGGGATATTGTTAGTTTAGATGCTCTATTAGATAAATTATCGTTGCGTATGGATTTGCCACGTGGCGCTAGATATATCTTCTCGATGGATGGTGATCGGAAATTTCGTTTGGATGAATTAGAAGATGGTGCCTCTTATGTTGTTTCTTCATATAAAACGTTCAAGGTAGGAATTGTTCAATGAAACAATAATATAATGAGACAAATTTCGCATTGATTATTTTGTATTGTATATACAACAGTATATAAAAACACGTTATATGCATATTTATGAGCATCGGGACTGATTTAAAATTTAAAAAAGACTCCACTGCTTGCGGACTTTCTGCGTGCACCAAATCTTATGATAATTAAAATGTAAAAACAGGTATATAACCGAAATTTGTTTTTTAAAATTATACGACCACCGACGACACGCTCTCATTGTGATAATGATAATAAAGAATTGAACGGGCAGTCAAGTGACAAAATTTTGGTGCGAATCAAATGAAAACCATGTCCAATTCGAATATTTTTAGATTTTCTGAAGAAAAAAAATTAGATCGTCTATAGATTGTTGATATTTCTTTTATATATTTATATTAGTCGAGTTAAGGGTTTATTTGGCACACGACCTCGCCCATTTTACCGAGATAAGCCGCTTGCACGCACACACCAAATATTGTAAACATATTTGTAAGTTTTCGAAAAAAAAAAAAAATTACGCAATTGATAAATGAGAACAGTGTAGAAAAAAACAAAAACAACAATCATTATAACGATTGTTTATTCCTATTGAAGCAACTAAAACACCCTTTGAATCTTGCAGAATGGACTAAACCGTCTATATAGCTGGACTGTGGTGGAATAATAAATCGATATTATTATTATTATTATTATTATTATTATTATTTATTATAATTAAGGTATGCGAAATTTCCTTTTTTCTATATAATAGAGATTATGAACGAAATCTAGGCGACACATAATTTATTGAATTATAAGCAATGTGAACTGACCCAAATATTATTTTCCCTTATTAGAGGTTGATGCGTGTGCCCAATAAAGTCTCCAACAACTTACACGCAAATCTCGATATTACTATTTTTTTGTTTTATTAATAATCGAAATCACTTCATTGAATCAATTGTTGTTTTGTTTCCTTTCCAAATAATGTAAACAGATCATTTGTTTCTATAATAATTATTATTACAACATGCAAAATTATTTGAGCGTCTCGCGATAATAATTTTTTTGCTACTCATTCCATAGAGCTAGCTATCCATAGTCAAGGACGATCCTTAATTGGAGGTCAGTGTCGGTTGAGTTTCGCCATTGAATTTTTTTAATCATCCAACAACCCTCATCGAGTTTATCGTTCTCGAAGCAATAGTTTCGAGTAGTAGCCCGAGTAAAAATGATGAACATAGCAAACTCGAACTGTTTATCAAGGGAGCATGTGTCTCTCACGCCGCCGGGCCAAACAGTAAACGCAGATGTGCTGCATAACGAATTTCGCACGGTAGTGCAATTTCCGCAAATTTTTAGTCCAAAAATCGCTTGCCGCCACGTATCACCATCCTCCCTATTTGCCAGATTTTGCTCCGTCAGACTTCTCTTCATTCCACAAATCAAAAGTTTCTATGATGACTAGAAAACGTGTTGATGATGTTGATGTTGGGTTCTAAGAGAGGAGTTCTCCAGCATCTTTACGAGAGCAGTAAAATTTGTACAGAACGAGTCAGTCTCGGAACTTTTTGAATGAACTGTGTATTATGCAGAATTACAATGATCGATTTATTTTAGGCGTTTCCTTCGATTATGCAATCAGATGGAAACTTTAGAGAGAGAGAGAGAGAGAGTAAAAAATAGAAAAATACTGCAAACACACCTGCAATGTAATTCCATTGTTGAGTCATCATTATCATTAAGCTTAATTGTAATTTATTTGATTCTATAATAATATTTGGAATACCCCACCCTATATTTATTACTTATCGTCATTATCATTATTGGAATTTCCAATATTTTATATTAAATTTTTTTTCTAATAATAGACTTCAGTAAGGGGAACCAAACTGATTAGAATCAGAATTAGAATTAGTACTGTCCTTATATATTATTGTTAGAAGTTAGTTGATACGATTGGGTCACCATGGGGGGACTGTACATGATTTTAACACGTCTCTAAACAGGCCTGACCGACCCAAAACGTTTCTGAGGTCTACTTTGGGGTTTCAAGACATTTTTTTTTTTGGTTTATGAATTGTGTCAATTCCGCCACATGCCGCACAACTTTAATTTTTTTTTTTTTAGATTATAGTTTTGCTTGAGTGACTTACACTTGTTGCCAAGCATTGGTTGTCGATTCTAATCAATTAATACTAACTAATCATAGCTTTCTATACTTTAAAAATTGCGGCACCGTTGGACGACTATACATTTATATATAAATTATAACGAGAACGGGACCAATCTCATTATAAGCGAACTTTCATTTAATAAGTTTAACAAGACGTTACTTTTTCACGTTTACACGCAATAATGTCATAAAATTATTTACACTTTTTTCTTTTTTTTTTTAAAAAAAAAAACAAATTTAATCAACATTCGATTATGATAAGGAGATTTGAATGGAAATTTTTCTTCGTTATAATTAGAACGTATCATTGGTAATGATGATAACAACAATTATATAGGTACAGTTTGTTCATGGTAATAATTTTTAGATTGTTCCATTTGTCCTTCGAATAATTTATCGATGGAATAAGGGTGTAATTAGGTGGTGGAGCAAAAAGGGGGGGAAAAAAACAAACAAACTTTGGAAATTTGTCCAAGGATATTCAAGGAATTTAACGACATAATATCCAGAATAAAGAGGCCATTGATCCATTTCTTAGGTCGAATAATAATAATAATGATATTGTTGTCATAGTGGTCCACTTTATATGTTAATCATACACGTTGTTGTGTTCGAAAGTCTGTACAACATTTGTCGATAAGAAATTAAAGTCGGTCACGATAGATTGCACCCCAGTTTTTCTGGACAACCCTTCATTTTTGACCTTGAAGTTGGCATAAAATTGACCACCCCCACTACATTATTACTACCACCACCACCACTACTTCTTCATTAGCACAATCAGTTTATACATTATTTATTATCATAGTATTCGTGTCAAAACTTCAGTATTCATTCTTTCTTTGCATTCGATACAAGCCACTTGAGTCTAACAATTATAATAAACATTCGGAGAAAAAGAGCAATATAACTGATTATACGTTGTGTGTGAATCGGCCTTTAGTAGGTCTCTGAGCAAATGTTAGATTTCGAATTTGATGACGAAACACCGTTTGCTGTTGTAACTGTGCCCAATATGGTAAAAAAATTTCATCATTTCTATTTTTTATATTACAAAAAAAAAAAATGTAGGCTGCTAGTTACGGGAAGAAGAATGGAATTTGGTATGCCGCTCCTGGTGGTCAAGGCTGGAGTAAAGCTACTAGTCGTAAAGCATCGATCGTTGAAGCGGATCTTCCACCACCAGGTGGTGGCGGTGCCACTTCCGCCATCAAACCCAGCTCCGGACGAGTCATTCGAATTATAAATAACATGGACCATACGGTGCAGGTGAGTCCTAAAAGGATAACGGTAATCGTCTTTATTGCCACCATGATTACGCTAAATCGGTAATATTGCACGAAATTGCAGTGTCGTGTGCTATTAAACTTGCGTACGTCACAGCCGTTCGAAGAGGTGCTGGAAGATTTAGGGCAAGTATTGAAAATGAACGGTGCTAAACGTATGTTCACCGTTTCCGGCCAAGAGGTCCGTAGTTTCTCGCAATTGCGCAACGAATTCGCCGATATCGATACATTCTATTTGGGTGTTGGTAGTGTTGGTGGTAATGGTGTTGGTGGTGTTATGTTATCGCCAATACGTAGAGCTAGATCTCGTTTACCACAACAACAACAACAATTGATTGATGATATAACAACGAAACAACGTCGTGCTAGAAGTAAAAGTCGTCCAAGGGCGTTATATGCACCAGAAAGTGAAATTGTTCGTACTAATGGTAAATCGAAATCATAATTTCGAATAGAAATAAATCAATAATTTTTGATTTGATCGTATAGATTATACGCTATTGGAGGTTTTGAAAGAGGAACCGGTACGTGTGACGATCAAAGGATTGAGACGAACATTCTATCCGCCTATCCATCATGCGCCGATGGACAATACACCGCCTGATAAGAAAATGCAACTGGAATGGGTGTATCCTTTGTTTATTAATCATATAATAAATAAAGTGCATGTTAGACTACAATTCGCCAAATATAAAAATTCTCTAATCTTAATAGGATAGTCAAAATTTTGCCTTATTACTCGTTTATTTCCAAATATAAAGAAAAAGTATTTCCAAATTCTGATAAGCCTCGCGTGCCTTCAACAATTTTCCCTACAATATTGAATTATATAACCGCCACCACCACTTATTATCATCAAATCTATTAGATGTTCCGCCTTAATAACAAATTTCTATATAGTTATGGTTATCGTGGTACAGATTCCCGAAGGAATCTATGGGTGTTGCCAACTGGCGAACTTTTATATTTTGTAGCAGCTGTAGCAGTGATGTATGATCGCGATGAGGAATCGCAACGGCACTATACAGGCCATACTGAAGACATACAATGGTAAAATTCCGATAACGAATACAAATGGCTTTATTATAATGTTTTTGGTTTCCAGTATGGATTTGCATCCGTCTAGAGAGATGGTAGCTTCCGGCCAGAAAGCCGGCCGTAATCGCAAAACTCAAGCCCATATTCGAATATGGAGTACGGAAACTTTACAAACTTTATATGTCTTTGGTATGGGTGAATTTGAAATTGGTGTAGCTGCTGTGGCATTCTCCCAATTGGTGATACAATTTTGTTTCTCCTCTCTAAATTGATGATAATTTGTTTTTGTTTGCGGTAGAATGGTGGTAGTTATGTGTTAGCTGTCGATGCTGGTCGTGAAAGTATTCTGTCGGTTTGGCAATGGCAATGGGGCCATTTATTAGGGAAGGTTGCGGTGAGTTTCATGTTAATAAATAAATTCAACCAATAATAATTGTTGAATAATTCAAATAACATATTCGTGTTATATCCTATTTATGCATAATCGACAGGATGTATGAATTTTTTAAATGCCAAAAGAAACAATCCATATAAACAACCGAAACTAATATCGAATTTTTCAGCAATTTATATTACAGTAAAACCGCCCTTAGACGGACATCTCCTTTGAATGTCTAATTTGAGTTTCCATTAAAAGCGGTTTCACTGTAACTGTTTTCGATTTCTAGACACTCCAGGAGGAGTTGACCGGAGCCGTCTTCCATCCGCTCGATGACAATCTAATGATTACCCATGGTAAAGGTCATTTGACATTTTGGAATCGGCGCAAAGATGGTTTCTTCGAACGTACCGACATTATCAAGCCGGTGAGTTCTTGTTATTGGAAATTTTCGAAAAATCAAAAATTGTCTTGCAGCCATCAAGAACTCTATTGACTTCTCTACAATTCGAACAAGATGGTGATGTTATTACGGCTGATAGTGATGGGTTTATTACGATTTATAGTGTCGATAGTGATGGAGCTTATTTCGTACGGATGGAATATGAAGTAATGTTATACGGCAACATTTTATATTGTTGTAAAATAATTGCCGTTTGTTCAAGGCTCATAATAAAGGCGTTAGTTCTTTGGTGATGTTATCGGAAGGGACGTTGTTGTCGGGTGGTGAAAAAGACCGCAAAATCGTCGCCTGGGACTCTTTACAGAATTACAAAAAAATCACAGAAACTAAAGTAAACTCGCTTCTATTTTAAATCTAGAGTTTATTGTAATAATTTGTTTTTATGCAGTTACCGGAATCGGCTGGTGGTGTCCGTTCGATTTACCCCCAACGTCCCGGCCGCAACGACGGTAATATTTATGTCGGTACAACAAAAAATAATATAATGGAAGGTTCTCTACAACGACGTTTCAATCAAGTATTCAATCAACATTTGTAATTTTATTTTATTTTTTTTGATTAATAATATCGATTGATTTAAGGTTGTTTTCGGTCATGGTCGCCAATTATGGGGTCTAGCTGTACATCCGGACGATGAAGTGTTCGCTACAGCTGGCCATGATAAGAATATCGCATTATGGCGCAAAAATAAATTCATTTGGACATTACAAGTTGATTTTTTTAAATTATTTTACAATAGATTTTCAATAGAATCGTGTTTTGTTTTTCAGGTGGCTTTCGAATGTATTTCCTTGAGTTTCCATCCGTTCGGGGTGGCTCTAGCTGCTGGCAGTACGGAAGGTCATCTGTTGATTATCAATACGGAAACGGGAGCTTTAATGAATACATTGCGCGTTTGTGGTTCACCATTGAATTGTGTCGCTTTCAATCCAAGTATTTCTATCGCATTCCAACTAATTGTAAAATAAATTCTAATTATTGATCTTTTCGATTTTTCTCCAGCTGGTGATTTGATTTCTATTGCATCCCAAAATGGTAGTATATACTTGTTTAGAGTCAGTAGAGATGGATTTACTTATAAAAAATCGAATAAAATCCGCGGCTCACAAGCGCTCATACAATTGGATTGGAGTTCGGATAGTAATTTCCTGCAAACAGTCACTGCCGATTACGATTTATCGTTCTGTAAATAATCAATTTTGTCTTTATTTGTCGATTATAATATCTAAAAAAATTTTCTTAGGGGATGTTAAATCTTTATCACCGGAAAAAAGTCCAATAGCTATGAAAGACGTCAAATGGTATACGCACAATTCAACAGTCGGCTTTATGGTTGCTGGTAGAATCCTACAAATATCTAACCATAACTCCCATAGTAGTGTAATTTTTTCGATTTTTTAGGTATTTGGAACAATCGTTTCTATCCGATGACATCGATCATTAGTACAGCTAGTCGTTCAGCCGCTCACGATCTATTAATATCCGGCGATACAGATGGCTATTTACGTTTATTCCGTTATCCATGTTTGAGTCCGAAAGCTGAATATAATGAAGAAAAAGTTTATAGCGGCCAAGTGGCATGTGCACGATTTCTATTCAATGATCGCAATCTAGTAACAGTTGGTGGTACTGATGCTGCATTAATGTTATGGGAATTGACAGAGGAATAGCAACGACCATCATTTTTCTACTTGCCTAAATTAGTCCATAGCAGAAACAATTCATTTATTAATAATTATAATAATGACGATATTGATGATGATATTATTGTTGATGATGATGATGTTGATGAAGATGATTATAATGATAATGAGGATACGGAAGAGTTTGATTCGAATAATGAAAGTTCATTTGAAATTATTTCATTGAAATATTAAAACAATTGTTGATTTCTTAGAATTATTATTATTATTATTGGATAATTCAAACACTTGTTTGAGGTTGGATGATTGCTTTCGATTGTCTACTAGTTTATTGGTAGAACATTGCAATTGTGACGTCAGTCCACTACCAAATATAAATATAATTGGAAGTCTATACAATTTTGTGCTTTTTTTTTTAATAGAAAATCTCTAAAATAGTACTGATAAACCAAAACAAGTGATAAAATACCTCAAAACAATAGAAGAACATATTAACAAAATGTTTTAGAATAATTGTTATTTTTTAATCAATTGTTTTTTTATTAAATCATATTATATATAGAGCTTTATTATATTGTTAATAACAATTTATAGAACACTCGATTTTAATTGAAACTCTCTAATCGAATTATAAACATATAACGTTCGTACCACGCTATTTCTCCTCAAAGTTGGCGTTGCATTGGAGAACGTAAGGCCTAGCGTAGTTCATACGTAATTAGATTATTTGACATTTGTCGATATATTTTTTGACAAAAATTAAGGTTAGAATATTGAGACTGGACGATAACGTGATAGAATGATTGAATAATGTAAAATAAATCGAAAAATTTGTGCAAGAATGTAGAAAATCAAAGTTTACTGTTAAAAATTAGCGTCCGTAATCTGCATTACCGACAGACGGCTGAAACAATCAACGGACCTACGTTCACAGAGTCAACGCCAACTTTGAGAAGAAATAGCATGATACGATCGTTATATATATAATATATATAGTTATATAAATCACCGAAAACTGCCAATAATTATAGAATTTTATCATAAATCAAATTGCATGATAGCTTCCCCAAATGATTCGAAATAAAACAAAAGAATAATTGATACTTGATTAGATTTAAAAATAAATATATTATTAAAATTAGACAGAATATTATATCTATATATATCAACAACCCATCTCTAATCGTCCTGTAAACTTGGAGCTGCCACGTTTACAGCATCACCTGGTACTGTTGTGTTAGGAGTGGAAATTCGAGCTCAAGGTGTTGTCGTCGAAAGTAAAGCGGAAACGGTTACGAGCAGCGGTTAGAACCGAAAAGGAGACTCCAACAATTCATGAGATGGTTTTACCTGGGGGGGGGGTCTATAATAGAATTCCCCTCTTCCCAACCAAAGGACTCGTCTATTGTTACAAATCAATTCGAAAATCTGTCCCGACCAGCCTACTAGTGTCTCCTTTTATTAGAACATTAACTTGAACGCATGCATACAATTTCTATTCATTGCCAACACCAGTCAGTACTGGCTGGATTAGAAAAAAAAAAAAACTCGAACTCGAACTATAACCGGACTTGTTACTTCCAGATAAAATGCTGGTCTATAAAATTACTGATGATGTGTCGATAAGGATGTGTTGATTGAATTAAACAAACAAAACTGTACTTTCAAAGAAAAAAAAATGTAATACTTGCATATACATATATACAGAAGCCACAAAAACAAAAACAAAAACAACAAATTTTGTTCAAAACAAAATTTAAAGTACGAAAAAGATGATTTATGGCAATAAATATTCAATGATAAATTCTTAAGTATTATCATCCATCTGTTGTATATCTTCAATTTTATTATCACATAAATCACTTTTATTAATTTGTCTCTTATCATTATTACTACTACTATCATCACCATCATCACCATCATTGTTGTTTACAGTAGTAATATGTTGTTGTTCGTGTTCTAAATCTTCACCAATCATTTTATTAACAGCTTCATTCTCATCTGTATTACCAATATAACGATTCAATATATTCGTATAATAAATATGTTCGGATTTTTCAATGTTCGTTTGTATATTATGAGATTCATATTTGCCAGTCTTGATTGTTCCTAATAATAAATCATCATGATTCAAATTATTATTTGGTGTTGTTTCATAACGTTCACTCAAAAACATTGTACTTTTCGTAAATATTTGTATTGGCCTACGGAAACCTTTAACATGATGATTAGGATAGCCCAATATTTCACTTTTGGCAAAACCAACAACAGACGATAATAAATATTCGGTGAATTTATCCGGGAAAAATTCAATTGAATTGTAATTTTTATAAATACACTCCTGCAATTTCAAATCGAATTTTATTATATACAAAAAGAAAAAGAAAAAATTGAACAACTTACCGTCAATTTCCGTTTACATTTGTAACTGGACCAATTTTGAGGCTCCAAAATCAGTTTGCCACCAGGTCGCAATTGGGCGTACATCCTTCGGAATGCTTGCCTCAAACCGGAATCACCCCAATTCAAATGTATCCATTTGGTGACGCTCAAACACAAAATTACATCGTATTGTGGTTGTTCGAGCGCTAAAAGGGCATCATCTTCCAACACATAATTACACTACAATCATTTTATTATTAAATTAAATTTGAGAGGACAAAAACATATAATCGAATAATTCGACTTACTTTCTTAAAGACAACATTATTGGGGAAATCACGCCTACTATATTTATCGTTAAAGCCTGGAATGTCAATGGGTCCATATAATATTGGCATAGAAATAGGAAAAAACTCACTAATTTTATCATCTTGATTATTAATGATTGTATCATCACCAATTTTAGGCGATGGTGCATTTTTAACATAATGTTTGACATTCTTTCGTGCTATTGCAATCAATTTCGGATCAATATCTATGCCCGTTACACTTTTAGCACCAAAATCTCTAGCTACAGATAATGTTATATGACCTATATTACAGCCAATATCTAAAATATCTTTGCCCTCAAATAAATACCTATATTGGGAAAATACTTTTAAACGATGATCAACATCTGTATGGAAATTCCTATAACCGTAATATCTAAAACACATAAACAAAAATTACAATTAAAATTTCGAAAAACAAACAACCATAATCAAAATATTCCACCTATTATAATTGCCATATTGGAATTGTTTATCTTTATCTTTGAAATTTGGTAATTTCTCATTTGTATCATTCGTTCGTCTTGGTTTCGGTTTTGAAACTGTTTGTGTCCTTTTCAACCAAGCACCAGGTTGCGGTACAACCGGACTCACAATTTTATCCATCGAATATTTAAATTTCTTAGCAGCCGATGATGATGATGTTGCTACTGCTATCGTTGTTGTTGCTGTCGTTGTTGTTGCTGTTGTTGTTGTTGTTGTTGTCATTATTGTTGTTGTTACTGCAGCTGATGCAATTTGTAATAATCCATCTCCACTATTATTTATATTATCATTATTATTACTATTACTATTATTATTATTATTATTATTACTAATATTATTATCACAACCACTGGTACTATTATCATCATTATTATGATCCTCTTGTAATTTCCTTTTCTTTGGTGATAAATCTAAATTTAAATCTCGTCGACAATCCGATAATTTTTTCATTGATATTGTTGTTGTTGTTGTTTTTATATCATCATGCATTTCATCTGGTATTTTAGCTGAATCAATCAATTGTTCTGGTGTTTTAGCTTCCATAACATCGACGGTATCTAAATTTTCTAAACATGCCGATACTGTACGTCGTTTCTTTAAACGTTTCTTACGTCCCTTCTTTATTGGACTATATAATTGTTGTTCGTATTCATCATCATTTGTACAATTAATTAAATTTAATGGATCATGTATATTTGGTGGTATTATAACTTCAATTTGTCCTTTACGTCTTGGTGGTGTTGGTATTGGTGATGATTTTGGTGTTATTGCATTCATAGCACGATTGATTTCTTCATTTTGTAAACTATTTAAATTTAATGGATCATTTATATTGCCACCTAATAGAAATTTCGTTGGTGGTACTGATTTTTGACATAACATTTTATTTAAATTACAACCGGAAAAACTTTTCGAACGCTTACGACCATTACGATCATGTTTTGATTTACGTTTTGATGAATTTATATTATAATTATTATTGTTGCTATTATTAT
>JAZBGX010000269.1:0-38028 GCA_037414775.1 Zonitis immaculata
GGACTGCAGTTGATGAATTGATTACTATTTGAAAAAACGCATTGCTGGATCGAAATCGCTTACGTATATGTTGTGCACGATTGAGCTTTTGTCCTGAAAAAAATAGCGCCATCTCTCCATTGCTTATAGAAACGTCCTGAAAGCTTACTGTTTACATTGTTTGTACTGTACTGCCGCCAATTTCCTTTTTGGAAATATCAATGAAAATTCCACGTTTTTATAGCAATATTCGAACATAATTCTCTTACTCTGTTCAATTTTCTTCGGAGTATCCTTCTCTGGTTGTATTTTGTCATTTTTCATGCCTTATCTGTAAATTTACACTCGGGACGTTTTGTGTTATTATTACAATTCTTTACTTTTGCTCCAAACAACAATAATGAAAACTTATATTCCCCATTTGTGATGTTATTCCAACATTATGTAAACGCTTTATTATCAATTATTTTATGTTGACAACAGTTTGTAAGAAATAAATTTCTCCGAGTACAAAATATGAATTTGAGTTGCTAAAATTTATAGTCGATTCGTTGTTCAATTATCGAACATCATTATTTCTAATTAAATTATTGAATCTATTTATAAATCAAATTTAAACAATAGGTTATTATCTATAAAATAGTTTCGATTCAATTTGATTTGTATAATAATCGTATTCACATTATAATCCGATATGAATTACAACAGCAAGAACAAAAAAGAATGTGTATAAATAAATGTAAAACATCATTTATATTAATGGTGTGGAGAAAATTCAGCAGGAAGTTTGCAACTAACAGGATGTATGGCACTCTGCAAGACAGGACGCAACAAATACCATTCTTTGGTTTCCTGCTGCTATTTCTGGTGAATTTTTTTTCCCTTTATATGATGATGGTTTTTATTTTTTATTTTTGAGAGTTTTCTTTTGAATTATCTCCAAATATTCAATTAATTAATTGATTTATTAATTATTGTTATTGTATGGGGGTTATAATAAAGTGAGGGATGGAATTCAAATTATTATACATTTTTAACAAATGAAAGTGTATGAAACCTAGTTGCTCACATAATTTCTGATCTCAAAGACTATGCTTACCTCAATTGCTCAATAGGACCTCTATTCTATTGTTACAAAATTACCAACCGTTCCTACAAACTTTAAACAGCTCTATTCAACATTTTTTGTTGAATCGTACGAATTTGTTCCTTAAAACTGTTTTTTAATGCATCCAGCGTTGTTTGGCCGTGTTCTAAAGACTTCACAGTCAATAATTCGCTGGTTCACGATCAGGCAATCTTGGTGGCCATGAATTTGCAAGAGGTTTGTTCATAACATGATTTAACTGGTCGGTAAATGTGCGGAGGTGCTTCAATATTTATAATAATCATGTTTCGAATTCGTTTGTGCTTTTTTTGCAACTGTGGAATTGAATAATCCATTAAGATCTGCAGATATCGTTCATTAAATAGTAACAGTTAAAGATACGGCTGCCCTATTCTACATTCCCTTGAAAAATGGTAAAATGATCTGTGAAATCATACCAAAATGTGACTTTCTTGTCATAAAGACTTGTATGGACGATCTCATGTGGATTTTCTGTTGAACTGAATTGACCATATTTGACAGTTTTGAGTATTGAGTATTAAGTATTAACTCCCCCATAAATGGGTTCCATAAACTACGGGATAACCGTTCAGGCTTAATTTCCTTCTAAGACAATATTTATAACGAAAATCGTACCTGGGAGCAAAACTCAAACAGCAGTTGCAGCTTATAGTTTATATATTTTTAAGAATTTCTATAAAATTTTGCAAGGCGTAGTGTATTGAATTTGTAATCCTTTTGATATCGCATTCACAACACTGATAGCTAGCGTAATGCATACTTTATTACTTTCCTGAACAACTAGTGCAACTTGGATGTCATTAATCCTTGATTTTCCTTATCTTGGACCCTGGACCCTGTTCTTTTAAATTTCCTAATCAAATTACGGTATGTCTCTATCAAGGGGACTTTGCTCTCAAATCTATTCTCGTACGAAATCTTCATCATCCAGCAGTGTAATTTTTACCGCATCTGTATTTCTTCGAACTAGCATCAAACTGAGCCTTCTCTGTCATGAAAATCTTGGTGAACGATTTCATTTGAGTTTTCTGTTGACCATATTCGACAGTTTTTGACTATTAACTATCCACCATTGAAAGAGAAATAAGCCTCATTTGTTTATAGAATACGGGATAACCATTTCTGGTCAATTTCCATATTTGAGCCAATATTTGTGATGAAAAATCAAATCTCTAAGAGCAAAATCTGTATTGCAAACCGTGGTGTATGACATTTGTCATCGTTTCTATATCGCATTACCACTGCTGATTGCTAGCGGATAAGTATTGGCTGTGTTTTTATTTTCTACAACTTGGAAATTACTTATCCTTGGTCTCTCCCCCATCTTGAAAAGTCAGTTACATACTCGGTTCTTTCAAATTCGCTAATCAAATTGCCGTTTACTTTCATTAGAGCCGACCATGTTCTCAAACCTATTTTCATACGAAATCTGCGTAATCCAGTTGTGTAATTCATAACAACATTGCATTAAATTCATTATTGTTTGCGGATTCATGTATAAACTGTTACAATTGATTGTACGTATATACGTTAGTGTCATTTTACGAACAATTCTCGTTTTTTAAAACGAACCTTTTTTGTTTTCCATGGATACATTAAAATCTCATTATATGTATAAGTAGCAGTCGAATAGTTTTTGCTTTCATATCAATAGTTTTACGTGCGCCTTTTGTAGTGTTACTATTTCATATCCAACTTCTATCGTAACTTAATGCAACTTAAGATGACGCAAAAGCAAAGATTAATTGAGCCGACTATAACTAATTTACTTTGCCAGCTTATTTCTACTTGTACTAAACCTCTCAGAAAATAGTGACTTTTTCATAAAGCACTCATCTATCGCACTAGCTTGTTGTATTTGAGAAATACTCTACAACTATTACCTAGTTAGGTAGTTGTAGATTTCGAACTGCATATAACCAAAACAAGTAAAGTTGAACTGTTAAAGTTTTAAACAAGAAACCAAGTAAATTGCTTATTTCCTCTTATTATACTTGAGTATATATTCATTTTCATTAAATTTTACAAATTTCCTTTATATAACGGAAGTAATATTAGAATTTAAATATTTATTTGAACAAAGCAAAACAAAAATTGTTCAAATTTTGATAGTATTCGGTTTATTATTTTTATTATTTTATTCAGCTACGCATCGAACGTATATCCATCTCTAGGGATTTGTTTGTAGCATAGACCGATAAAAATCCTGGCTTTGTTTTTCTTTATATAAACATATTATATAGTAAATATTTTTTTTCCAAATATATACTGAAACTTCAAATACATGTCCAGTTTTGTTACTATTTAATCGACAACAGGCTAGTTTTATATCGATATTACATCTCGCAAAAACGTCTTATTTGATCCGCAAAAATTGAACAGAGATAACGTGTTGATTCGTTCGATTTATCAATACAATAAAAACAACAACAAGATAGTTGTCGAAACAATAAAGATAATAATAAATTAGAAAACAGTTGTATATGTGTAGATGTTTGGTGAAAGTATAGGAAGCTTTTAAGCTGTTAATTTCTCATACATATTCAAACTTTGCGGTTCGATTATGGCTTACATCTGCTTTTATCATGCCGTACAAAGTAATGTTTCAATTTTGGATATGGCAAAAATTTCTAGTGAAATATAGAAGATCTAAATATTATGCAAGGTATGTCTATATAGAAGTGAGATTGGATTTGAATTGTTGCTTTTAATTCATTCAATTTGAATGAAGTCCTTCTCTATAGTGATTGTGGTGCAAATATAAATTAAACAATTTAGGAAATTATTCTCCATTTTTGTTTGGACATGTGCTAACTATAGAATATTGTTTGTTGTCAATTTTAATGATACCGGCAAAAAATCTGTTCTCATTTATAATAAATAATGAATGGAAAATCGATTGAGGGCATTTTTCGGTTTATTATTGAAATATGAAGCAATCTTTGATTTTTGGAAAGGAAAAGAAAACGGGAATTAAGAAGGAACTTTCGATGGTATTTTTATTATGAAGGCCAGTTCCGGTTGGTTACCTATGATTGTATAGAATATAAATTTATTGAACGTAGGTAAGTATGCATATTTCTATCAAAGGGGGAAAATCAAATTTTACAGGATGGTAATCACCGTTCGCATTTTTGATTTTATTGTTTTTTCTCTTAACAAAACGTCGATTTATGTTACGTTACACGACTAATAAATATGATAATGTATGAATGAATGTAAGTCTTTAGAATAATTTTTATTGTTATTCAAAAAAAAATTGAATCTTCATCGGAAAAACACAAAATTGGTTTTTCCCAACTTTGTTATTTTTGCAAATATTTGAATTTTAATATTGGGGTAGACAGAATATACGAGAATAGAATGGGTACTCAAGTGATTCGAAACCTGCTTAGGTTTTGTGTGTGGGCGCGCGTTGTCCTAGTGGAAAAGCACGACTCCAGCTTGCAGTTTGCCTGGCATTATTTCCTTGAAGCTTTCCCACACTCTTCTTATTTGTCAGCGTAGTAAGACCTTGTAATAATGGCTCCGTTATTCAGGTAATTCACTTTAACTATGCCCACGATATCCCCGAAAAACGGTTGGCATAACCTTTGGTCCCGAGTTTGTATTTTTTGGTATCGTCGGTACGATCGTTTCCAAATTATCAGTCACAGGATCGAAGTGATATTGTAGATCTACGTCTCGTCCATTATGAATCATAAATTGAGCCGAAAATATGTTCGAGTTACTCTGGTAGTATTCAAGATTTGCTCTTGAAATGTGCACTCGTTTCTTCTTTGGTTTGGTGGTTAATGAGCTTTGTTGATGCGAAGATCGTTAATAAGAATCCTCTAAATACTGCAATATGAAATCCCAACGATCTCAGCTAAAAGTATGGTCACTCTTTAGACAGTTACAACTAGATCTCAGATTTTTTTCACATTTGGGTCTTCCTCGGCAATACTCTTCTGTGGATGTTATCCGTAGACTAAACTGCTTACACCAGCGTACAACTGTAGTATATGAAGAAGCACAGTGCTTCATTGTTTCCATTAAGAAGGCGTATATGTCTTTAGTAGAAATTTTTCTCAGGCAGAAGTATTCCATGACGGCTCTGACTTCGTTCTTCTGCATTTTCGTGTTAACTCTCTAATGCTTGTATTCAAATCAATTTATATCAAAATATGAGGGTGTATGTGTACTATTATTCTACCCTTAACTAATGAAAATGAAAGCTCGCTTCCCTTTTTTTCTAGATTCTTGTGATCACTAGAAGTACGTATCATTATTTTAGGATCAGCCTTAGTATTTCAAAAGTAGGTTGTCCCATCATAATATTTACTTAAAACAGTATGATAATTCTTATTCACGATCTTAACTAGAATTGGAATATATGGAATAGAACGCATCTTCAATCAGAATAAATTCTTATTCTTCACTTTACTTGATTGCAAAGAGATTTTCGAGATATTTGTTGAACCTTTGCTTTGAGAGTATGATGTTGATAGAATAGGATGAACTTTGCTAAGGAATTTGAGTATTCATTGGAAAAAAAGACAAGAAAACCGGTAAATGAAAATTTCCGACATGGAATACTTTTATAGTCGTATAAACATATAAATTTTTAAATTGTAACATATAGTCGGATCATTATAGATTACTTGCACTTCATCATTAGTTGCATTGAGTTACGACAAAGATGACGTGAAAGCAAAGATCCACTGATCCAACTATAGCCTATGGCCTATATGAATATTTTTAAATAAAAAAGCTTACTATAGTTCAACAAAATTCTGTCATAGATTTTGTAAATTTCCATTGAATTCTAACTGAATAGGAATCCTATACAAATATTGGCTTTAAAAACCAATTATACGATGTTGTTTTGTTTTGTTCTTTCTTTATTCCACATTTTCAAAGACTTGAATTGAAAATTCTCAATTTAAATTACAAGATTATAATATTTTTGTTTATAGGAAAATAATAAGTATATCTTACCAGGCGCACCCACCATTTGTATATCAACTATTTCATATTTTGTAAAACTATTTGATACATATTTTTTTCTATTGGAATACGAAGAAAGCTCAAGAGGTGCCCAGTGCATCCACCATTTACCACAAAGGTTTCATGAATAGAACTTACAAATTTTTAAAGCTCATTTGTTTGAATTAAATTATTGAATCATAGAGATAACGAATGGAATTCAAATAATATATCAACTAATTAAATTTAATTAATCCAGAATAGAGACTTGTATTGTCAAACTGATTGATATAATGTTGACTGTCCGATAGTGAACTAACCGCATAATAGAGAAATCAATTGACTATATGTATAGAATGAACATGATGTGCTTTATTTGTTCCTATTGACCATTAACCAATTGGTCGTATCACTAGAGACGATACGATTGTATTAACCAAATACAATAAACAACAATCTGAAACTTACTTTCCTTGTTACTGTTTAACAATTTGTCGTTTATCGATTTATTGTTTGATAATAATTTATTGGATTGCAACTATACCCTTGTTAATCTAATTGTATTTCTATCTCTATATGATTTCAAATAAAAAAATTTAAACATGAATTGGGCTGGTTGACGACAATTGTTATTTACAGTTACAATCAATTTTAATAATATAAATGAATTTTTTCCACTAAATGCCAACTAAACAGAATTAAATCAACATAGGTATGTAGATTTGATTAATATGCAAATTAGCAACTTATTAATTATCCAAAATAATTCGCTCTTGTTTGATTGTGAAATGGTTTGTGGGAAATTAAATTACATTCCAACGCAAAAAAAAAAAATTGTTTTTATTCTTTCCCTTATTTTCACATTACATGAAAACTAATATTTTCCACTCGATTCATAAAAACCATTTTCACATGTCCAAATTCAAGCAATATAAAAGATAACATATAAGCTGACAATGGAAAGGTTCACATATACAAATATATAAACATAATTGTTAAAATCTTTTCGTTTTGGTATTATAAATTACAAAAATCAAAATTAGTGTCCATTGAATAAATTAGTGATAAAATTCAAATCGTATGTTTTTCTTATTTTATTGATTTCTTTTCGTTTAGAGTTGAGTTGAGTTAATTAAGAAGTTGAAAGATTTCACAATTTCGTTGCGATAAACGTTAGTTGCATAAAATCCTAGTAAAATCTTGAACAAACCAGATTAAAACTTTGCTAACTAATTATTATAATTCTTGATTAAGATTATTCACATTTAGATTCAAACTTCCTATTTTTTGATATTTAATTATTATATGATCGAAAAAATAAATTACTGCCTCTCGCAACTTTTCAATAGAAGAATTATCAAAGTTATAGACTTACAATTAGACCAACTGTATCATGGAAAAGCGTCCTCAAAATAAGCTCCCACTGTTGAAAAACAAAGAAAAATTTACAGAATATCTAATCATCAATCGATCTATCTGTCTTGACATTTTGGGATAGACGGATCAATTGCGTAGAGGGAGACATAGACCACTGTATAATTATTTTTATAGGTTTAAAATATGGAGAAAATACTGGGAAGACATAATATTGATGAATGGGATGTTAACAAACGTGCTGGACGTGGAAAAATTTATAGTCAAACAATATCGCGGAACGAGTAACTTCAGTGCGTTATATGCAATCGTTGGTCTCATGGAAGTTGCACCAGATATGACAACGTGTGCGATAATTGTGGTGAAACGATGTAAACATATGAATGAATCTTGTTGTTTATGATTCCAATTGTAGCTTTCATAGACCTCTAATAAGGTGGTCCATCTATACCTAAGTAGGTGGGATTGTGGGATAAATGGACCAGTCATGCGTTTTTCTTTTTTTCTTATTATTACGAGCATATACTTCTATAATTGTAATTTCACACTCAAAGTTACCTTTGTTACCACTAAATACACACATTCAGAACAAAATTGCGTTTCATCCACGTCAAGAAAACGGCTAGGGCTCTTTGAAAAAAAATGGTCCATCTCTCCCGGTATTACCCTACAATATTATGATTCTTCAAACATTTACCAGAAAAATAAATAATCTAAGATTTGTATACTAATAGTAGGTACAGCAGGTTTTTTTTTGTTTGCAATAGAAGAACGGATTACGGTAGTCACTCGTTTTATGCGCGGGTTACGTTCCACGATAGTGCTGCGTAAATCAAAACCACGCATGTCAAAACGTTATTTCCATATAAATTATAGGAGTTAGGTTCCGAAAACACAATTAAATTTCCATTATAATGAGGCTGTAATTGAGAAATGTGGAAGCGACATCACTATCCTGCATGATACTGAAACAACAATTGAAGCCAACAAACCAACGTATTTGACGTGGATGTCATCGCAAAATCATCTTACCCGATTAAGTTTATTTCTGGTTAACTGGTGATGCTATTTGCATGGAGAAGCCATCGGTCTCTATTTCTATAGAAATTAGGAATATAAGCTGCTGTAACTATCAAGAAGAGGAACTACAGAGCGATCCAATTCAATCGCATTCTTCAAAGTGCCATCTATAACCAAGAGAAAGGCACACCACCATTTGTTTCTTTGTAGAAATATGGATTTATTGAAAGATAAATTTCTTGAATCTATAATTTCATGGAATGACCAAATCGCTTGACAACCTAGACCGCGTAATTTGAGGCCTTTGGATTATTTTCTCTGGGGACATGTCAAATTATTGTCTTGTAATCGGACAATGCATTTAAATTTCTTCAAATATCATTGATTCATTTTTAGTACCTACTTTTATTTCCATCATCTTCAATAATTGAGCACTGTATTCTTCTTATTTTCATTATTAATTTCAATTTTTTGTCCTTCGCAAAAGCGCTTGAAACTTTATTCACTATCATAACAGTCACGGATCAGTCACGGAAAATTTGAAAGAACGGGATACTTTTCCGTCTAACAATAAGTGAGATTTCATGACAGTTAGATTCATTTATAGGAAAGCTTCCTACAAGCCTGTATTATGTCGGACGAATAGTTACAGTATTTGAAGAATTTCCCAATTCTTATTGGGAAGCCTTACATTTTTATGACCGCGTATAAATAAAATTTATCTCTGTAAAATCTACGGTATATCCATAAAAATCCCACCATATTCCATTAAATATTTTTCCTTAAATTATAACAAGCTTGTATTTTGTTCATGGAAGATCCTATATAAGACAATATCAGAAAAAAAAAGTGTTGTTTTCATCTAATTGGGGTCAACAATAATTGTGTAGCGGACCTATTATTGTAGCTGTGATGGTTTGACCGCAACAATACAATTTTTTGTTTTTTCCTTTGTCTGTGAAGAATGCGAGCTCTATTTGTTGTTATTTTTATTTGTTGGACAGTTCAACTGTCCGTCAATAATGATAATGAAAAATATACACTCTAATGAGCTTTGTCTGATAACTCCGCTCTTCAGCTTTTGGTAATCAAATTATATGTTTTTCTTGTATCCTTGTTATATTTATAAAAGGCAATTTAGTTTTTCAAGTATTTAATAGATTATATTTTATAACTTTCTAAGATTTGATTTTTGTTCCTTAGTTCTAAGGAGAATTGATTATAAAGCTTTATTTCTCGTTATACTAAATGAAATTTATCGTTAAATTATTATATAATAATATAATCTCTCTGTGTCATTATATGTTGTTACAATACTGGACTGTACACAAGATATGTTCCATCTGTTGGAAACTGGCAAAACAGAAATGAGAAATTAACACATATAACAAAAAACAAAACGATATACAAAACTCTCTGTACATATGTTTATTAATACAAAATGTAATTTTGAATGAATGTAGTGTAAAGGCGAAATTGCGGTCACGTTGTCACTGGGCTTTGCCAAACATAGGGGAAGGTGAAAAGTTCCAACAACTAACAATTACCATTGTCACCACTACCACCACCGATAACTACAACAACAACAACGCCCCCGCCACGATCACCACTACCTACCACCACCACCACCACTACCACGAATATAATGTGGCTTGAGTTGACAGACGGCAAACTTCTCACGCGTGTAATAGGGTCCTGTTATTATAAAGTTGACAGTTTTGTAACTCGCTAAACAATTAATGGCATCTGGAAGAAATTTCCTATTAATCAAACAAACATAAAATCAGTCACTCTATATATAGGTACTTAATATATATATATAGTTTTCTTTTAATTGTTGTGAGATTTTCTAAGTGTTTGGCAATATTGTTTTTATGCCCATTAAAGGATAATCTTTCATGATAAATTGTTTTAGTAATTTAAACGTCAACTATAAAATGGGATAAACAGAGATAGTATGCTGAAGTAAGAACTCAGTTTTATATGCTATATAGTGTCTAGTCGATTTTCGAGTGTCCATAACGTTCATGACACTAGTTTTCTCATTTATCATTAAATAAACGTACATTGAAGAGGCACTCAATTTCGGAACTCATTACCCCAATTTTTTCACCCGATTTTCTTGTTATTCACAATAAAAAAATCTAGATATATTCGATGTTGGTTGATTTGAAAGTAATAAAACCGTTGAAAATCGTGTTCCGTTTGATGTTGTTTTTGTTGTTTGTTTGTTTGTTTGAGTATTTCATGTGTTAATGAAAGATTCGACTTTACTTTTATTCGAGATGGTTAAAAGGATGCGGTGGGACGTACGGTAGAACGAGGATAAAGAGCAATCCTTAGTTCTTTTCATTGCATTGAGAAATGGCCAGACATTTGTCACTGGTTAGGGGTGAGAAAAAACGAACGGAAAGTAGAAAAGCGCACAACAAAAAATAAAAAGCTTACTACAACAACATTAAAAAAAAAACACACAAATAGATAGATAGTAATCAGTGTGGTTCAAATGTAATGTAACTGAAAGGGACAAAATGATTGTCGGTTTTTAATAAAAGAAAACGATAAGAATTAAATATTTCTTGTTCTGTAAAAAAAATTGTATATAATTTGTTAGATAATTTTCTATGATTTTTTTATTGCAATAGTTACGGCTGGAATACACAGGCCGTAATTTCGTAGGTTGTAAAAATCTTGTAGAGAAACATTGTTTCCAATGGGAGCGGTCACCGAGGAAGGTTGGAAAAACGTACATAATACGTACGTTAAAACTACCTTAGTGATACGTACGTTGTTATTCTTTAAATAAGTGCGATCGAGATGGATGCATTTATGATTTCGCTCACACTTATATAACAATACAATACAAAAACGGACGATTTTGAAAATATGTACACGTAAAAGTACATCCTGTGTGTCCCGACCGCTTATCTCAAATTAGTACATTTATAGAAGGACTATTTATTATTTTTATTATCAACATGAAAAATTACCAAATTATAGTAAAATGCAGTTTAAATGGACCAAGTTGCTTGTATCGGCAGAATTTGTGATGCTTCTACTAATCACCTAGTCGCTGCTTATCGTCGTTTGTACACAAAACAATAGAGACACTTAAGATCGCGCTCCCACAAAAGAAGCGTTCATGGGTATGCCCATTATAGAAAAATTGCCACAGTCCAGCCTGGAAAGCGGTGCGTCTAAATTTCACCGATGTAATATAAGCAACGTAGTTCATTTGAAATGAAATTCATTATAATTGTGTGTATTTGGTTTTGCTCTACCACCCAATGGTAGAAATCAACATTTTATAATTCCTAATATATTTTTTTTTGATCCAATAAAGTATGATTATGTAGATAGAAAAGGGAGGAATGCTATCGACAGTTGACTATAGTGATATGAATTATCAGTTGGACATCTCTTAACCCACCGCCCAATCCAATCCAACGAAACATTCATCACCAATCTATAGCTAAAGTCATTTTAGTCATGATTACCAGATATAAATTTATATTTAAGGGTTATCGTGGTTTTGTCAGTTATCATTAATTTCTCAGATTAGTTGAAGCTGAAGTGAAGGAATTTGTAAACGGGACACTCTACGAAGAAATTGGAATTTTCTTCATTCCTTCTATTCTTCTATCTATCTCTATCTAGTCAACGGTGGTTTTTTTTTTTCATTCAATTCATTACCATTTTAAATTGACAGTTAATAGTGTGGGTGTTTGAATTTAGTTTTCTTTTATACAAATTTTATGTGTTGGTAGTGCGTTAAATTGGTCTACTGTTGAAAAGAGGTTATGTCCATTTAGACTTTTTTTTTCCATAGAAAAATGATTCTCTATTTTCGATTCTCATTCGATCTTCTCGTCAATTATTATTAGATAATTGATCTTTTTTTCTCTCAATATATTGTTTATCTAAATTAAAGCATTCAAGTTTGATTAGGAAGCTTGAGAGCATTCCGTCTTTGAGTTACTTAATGCTTTCTACTTTGTGTCAATAATAGCATTATGTTTCGACCAACGTATTTCATCTAGGTTATATGTAGTCAGGGCTGGCTACTATCGATTCACAATCAAATTTTAATAGTACTACATTTTTGATTTTGATAGTATTCGCTAAGGTACTGAAAAGAAAAATTCACGAGCATAATTTTTTTCTGATTTATTATAGAATTATTAAAATATGAAAGAACGACGATTTTTAGTAGAATCTGGAAAAAATATCTCTTTTAATTGAACTTTGAAGTTGATATGTCAGATACGAGATAAGAAATTTCGATGTTCAATATTAAATTGATTCAATCTACTACCTACTTACTTGTAGCTAATCAGAGACAAATATCAAGGAAAAAAACAAGTACGTGCTCATTTTTATTGTGCAGGGTGTCATATGATTCCCTCTTGTTTAATTTCTATTGCGAAATTATTTCAAAATGTTAATGAACCGAACGTTTATTCAAAGTTGTTCACTCAACGAGTGTTTACTTGATACCAATGCGGCCGAGTCGGTGCGAAAAAATGTACAGCATAAATGTGGTTTGAGAAATTTTCTTCGGGAGAGTTCAACTTCATTGATGATGCACGCACTGAAAGACCGAAAAATCGAAGATTATTAACAATGAGACTCTTAGAGAAGTTGTGAAGGAAAATTCCAGTATAGGTATAACGTATTTAGAGCTTGCAAAATGGTACAGTGTGACTGATGAAACCATTCGGCTGCACCTTTAGTGAAGTAAATGGTTCGCACATAAATTATCAGATATAACAAATCAAACATATTTGATCGGCAAACTTCTCACTTAAAGAAAGGTTTCTTTTCTTGATCGGTTGTTAACTGGCGAAGAAAAGTGGATACTGCAATCAAATTCTGAGCAATCATATTATTGGTAGTCACCAATAGATCCAATATAACATATTCCAATGAATTGTCTACTCCAAAGAAGATTTTATTGTGATTTTAGTGGACAACAGTCGGAATGATCCATTATTAGTTCTCAGAAACAGACCAAGTATCAATGTTGTAATTAGCTTCAGAAAGTACAAGCAGTGCTTACCCAGTAACAACATTCTTTGATCAATCGAAAGATTTTGCGCTCATTGCAGGGCAACGCTAAATCTTATACTCCGAAAGTGATACGGGAAGAAATTTCTGAGCTTGACTGGGAAACTTTACCACCTATTCCTGTTTCTTGACAATTATAGGCAGTTCTAGAATTGTGTTGATGTTATAAATGCAGTCTTCTAATTCGAACATTACTACAATACCGGCGTACATGCCATGTTGTCGGAAGGTTCTTGAGTGTGATGCGTGGACTAATATAAGAACTAGACCCGTAATTCCCTATATACATAGCACATAACAAGAGTGATGTATATTTTAGTAGTTGGGTGCCATTTCGTTAAGGAAAACGGACTATTGCGATCCGCTGCGTATTCATTTGTATGTGATTACATTGCTAAGAAATATGTATGCGACAATAATTGGGTAATTCTGAAACGCTTTAACTGATCCAGCCATAGCTTTAGGCGAGTTGGGACTAACTTCACAGTTCCAATTTCTGGTCGCACTTTTCCAACCACAACCACAATCTATAGTTATTGTATTATTTGGTGATTATTACTTCGTCGAACAATAATGTATGGATTGATAACAAATATTAGCAAAAATTACACAATAATAGATTGTAGTGAAGAAATTAGAAATTTTCACTTTTTTAATATTCTTCCTAATTACACACTACTTTTATTTAGCTTTGAAATTCAATACTCAGCCGTTGATTTTCGGCTCCAACACCTTAATAAATTTCATTCAACAATTATGCTGTCTCAATGAAAATGGAAATTATAAAGTTTGATGGACATTTCTGGTGGTCGCCTTTGAATAACGTCAAAATTCTTGAATATTCCCTGCTCTTTATAAATCCACTTTAATCTTTGATTGAAATTCAACATTGATTTCCTTTAAAAATGGCAATACCAAATTGTTTACTGTCAGCTGTTATCACATGTGATGAAGTTAGGAAATTTCACTGGTTTTCACTTATTTACATCTGTCAAAAGAATTAGAGAAAGAAAGATAGAGAGATCGGGATAAATAAAATATAGTATAAATTGTTGTTATCAAGTCAAGTCAACAGTTTTCACATATTTTCGATAACTAAAAAATCTTTTCACATTTGTAGTTTTATTTCTATCGAGTGTGTTATTGAATGATTCGTTGATCGGAAATCTGTTAAAACTGCAACTACCCTAAATTATTTGAAAGTATTCCTTTTTTGTATTCAGTATTTTTCACTTTTAGTTATTATCGCTAGATACTTTACGACAATTTCTACAAATCGAACAACCGCCAAGCACACAATTTTGATTACTTCATAAAGCCCGTTAATTACTCCTTTTGGTCTGTCGAAAACAACCAACTAACCAACTTCCTCAAACTGTCATATACTATATCCAAATTTCAAGACATATTACGCCCTATCAACGATAAGGGTTCATTTTGAACTATCATCCTCTATTGAATTTATATACGATTATAATAAATATGCAGAATTTAGAATTTCTATCACCACGAAAATAATCGGTTTTTTAATACGACAACCAATTGGCTCACCTGCGAGTCTTCTATAGAAGATTTATTACCCGATATTTTCCACTTTATATAAAAATTTTTGAAATATGTTATAAAGAAAAATTCTATTTTGCTAAATTTACTTTATAGAACAACGAAAGCAATAAAAAAAAGACACATACACACAAGCACACATGAAGGACACGTAGACAAACAAAACAATGTTAAAACTACATTGAGCGTGATCGAAATACGAAAATCCTTAACCAAAATTCAGGTGTTCTCGCTTATTCGGGTTTTACTTATATTCGCAGCTTTTCTAATTGCTTCCAGCTATATTTGGTAAGTTATCGGAGTTGTATAAGGAAAAAAATTCTTCAATAAAAAATTATATTCTCTCACTTTCTATAATAATAATTATGGATTATTATTAATGGAAATATTTGCGTAAATATATTATTATTAAAGTAATTTTCTATTACAGTTGAACAATGGAAAATTCTATTTTCACTTTGATACATTTTTTCTTTAATTCTATGAAAAAAAAATCGATTGATTCATACCTGTATTTCTTTGTACTTTTTTGCTATGAACTGATTAAAGTCAAGTCTCTTTAAACTTCGAAAGAACTTTTACTCATGTTAGTAAAAGCTTTGGCTATTGTTTTTTTTTTTTTTTATTGAAGTCTGTCGACAACGCTTTATGGAACTCTATAAGATGATGTTTTTTATTAAAGAAAAATTCTCGAATTTTTTCAACAATGGAAATCATTTACAAAAAAGGAAACATTCAATTTTTGTTAAAATCTAACAGCTGTTACGAATCATTCCAAAACTATACATAGTTTTTTAAAGTGGAATTTAGATAGTATAGTACATGAGAGTTGAATATTCACTCGTCTATCGATTATGATCATGATAGGATAGATCATAGTACTTATTGTTAGTATTTATAACATTTGAACAACAATTATTATTTCATTATACATATTAGTAGTACGAGGGCTGATTCAAAAATAATGATTATCGGATATTTCTAGTAGTCGAAAAAATCTAGAAAAAATGGGATAGGGAACTTGTGCGCTCACTAGTTATTGGAGGAATAATCGTTTACATACATATCTTTTTGGAGCTGTATCCTTTTGAATACGACCAGTCAGTAATCACAAATTTCTACCAAAGATATCCACGCCGATTTAGTGGAAACATTGCGGGTTTGTACTCTCCATATGTTTAAGCTGCATGGTGATGCAATGAGTTCAAGCTGAGTAGAACATTCACAGAAAATAAGCATCGCGAAAGAAGACCACCCACGTCCCACAATGGCAAAAATGTGAAGAAAGTCAGTGTTCAACAACATGTATGCACGTCAGTTACTCAAAATGTTAACCGCCGCGTCGGCATTTCATAAGCAAATATTACCGGACTAAACCAGAACAAAACGATCGTTTACTTAGAAACAATAGTCCTCACCGCTACCGAAGAAATTCGAAATCACGAGCTTCGCTCTGAAGGTTATAGCATCTTTTTTTTTTAATCAATGGGAATAGTTATAGTGGATTATTCGGAGAAAAAAACCACTACTACAGGCTCTACTAAGCTGGTCAATAAGAAGATTGCGGGAACCCACTAAGGAAAAAATGCAAGGCAAACTGCGAAGATTAGTGCTGTTTTACAACGACAACGTACCTGCACAGAAAGTCGAAATTGCAATGGCTATCATTCGAGGGACAGATTGCGAATTACTTGAACACCCATCGAGTTCAATTTTTTTGCCCGGATTTAAGAGCAGCTCAGGTCCTGTAGATTTGAGGACAATGGCAAAGTGATGATCTCTGTAGAAGCATTTTTTTGAAGGAAACTATGTTGAAAAATTAATTATACTTTATCAAATGAACATTGTGTTTTATATTGATTATCATTACTGTTTGAACACCCCTCGTACTCGAGCAAACATAATCTGTAAGGATATATAATTTGATTTCAATAAATTCCGGTAAAATTCCAATCGATTTTTCAATTCCTAATAATAGTTTATATATTTTATTATTTATTCCAGCCAAATTCATTATATCGAACTAATCCTGTTTAGGTTCACAATGTAGTTATAAAGCTGTTGACAATTAATTTGAATGTTGATAGTTAGAAAATATCAATAGTCGACTAATTTATTCAAACCAAAATCGGCTTCACATATAATCAAATCAATAATTGAACGATAAATACATTTGAAAGGATTCATTGCTAGGTTTCCTATTTTTCTTTTTTTTCCTATAGAAAAAAAACACCAAGAAATGTCTATGAATGTATACATAAATTTTATATAGAAACGACAAAGAGTTGTGTTTAGAATTGTGAGAATTCAATTTAACGGACACCAATCAAATCACACAACTTGAATAGAGAGAAAAATCGACCAATTGTGATGCATGGAATGTCGTGTTATTTAGCATAGAAAATCGTTTTTAAAGGGAAAACTTTCGATTTGGATTACAATGAAATTTTAAAGCCCATCTATGTTCCCACGATTTATATCAACTTTTATTGATATTATCGTATTATAAATGGACAAGGAATCGAGTTTTGCAATTACGAAATTATTATTTTATTATACATATAAATAAATTTAATTTCGATATTGTTACGTAGCTTTTGGAATAGAATAATACCAGTTGGTGGATTTGATAATAAAATTAATAATTTGTGTTTATTAATAACAAAATCTCTATATGTTATAAATACCTATATTTAAGAAAAATGATGTTTTCGAAAATGATTTATTAGCCTTAACTAGATGGTAGTAGAAGTGGAATCGGTTTTGTTTGATGAAAAATTGCCATGTTTATCGACACCTGTTATCTGGACGAATATCAATCACACTTCACCTCCAAGAACTGCCGATTCGAAGGCATTTATAAAGAAATAATCGATCACTTCCAACATTCATAAAAACTAATTGGAATTCAATAGAGTATAAAAATTTGGAAAACAATAAAAAATTGAAAATCTACCAATTTTTTTTCTTTATTAAAAAATAAATAAATTATAATCGATAATGAAATTCTATCAAATAAAAGTGGAACGCTCGGTTTTTCTATTTGAAGAGTTTTATCCATGAATTTAACAGAGAACTAGCTATATAGAGGGCGAGATTCATTTGTTCGAGAGATTAGAGAGGCGAGACTTTATTTGCACAATTTTGTTTTGGTTGTTGGAGAACTATCAATAATTGCGAAAATTCTAAAAAGAAATATAATGATTCTACATTTTTTCATGCCTCACGTTCAAAGTTGTTGAAATTATCCTTGTCTTTTCAATACTACATCTATGTATATACCTATATCTATATATATTATACATATAGTGCTTGGTAGAGGGTTGAAGTGGGGAAAATATCATCGATTCTCGGTGCGCGGTAGAACTTTCAGTTTGCAGCTTCCATCAGTAATGTTACGTACACCGGTTATGCGACTGTGAATTGTTACCGTTTCGGCATTATCGTGACGTGATTCTCTGTTCAATAAAGAAGACAAAAATATAGTGACTGTTTTAAAAAAAAAAAATTTTACTTGTAAATTTATTATATATCATCACGAATGATTCTACAATTGAATGGTTTAAAATAAAGTAAGATTTTTTTTTCATTTAACAATCGCTCATAAGTTTTAATCAATAGAAAAATTAGGGAATTCCATAACTGTTACTATTTTTATGTCGATTTAATTGGATTATTAATAAAAAAATAGCGTAGTGCAAAATCCGTTTCCACGACAATCAGACTAATTAAAAACTATTGCATTTGGTTATGCTGAAATTTCACAACTTGTTGAATAGTTTTGATACTGAAAAAAAATTGGATGAATAGAAAAAAAATTTAAATAAATTATCGATTTTGCTGTAAGCAAATTTTGGTGGAGGCGCCGGACGCGACTACAATCTATCATATTCTATTTAATATGTTTATTGTAAATTTCCGAATAATTATCGTATATTTTTGTCATTCGTTGTACTATAGATGTATTAATATATTTTTCACATCGAATAGTCGAAATTGGCTATGAATAAATGCTTAAAATATTCGCCAAATTAAACTATAGTGATTAATCTCAATTTCTAGACCTTTACAGTCCATTGATCTCAACTCCATATATGTATATAACAATTTTCTTTTATTAATGTGATTTATACAACACTTACTTAACGGATTTATTTATCAACAATTGTGACACATCATAAAATTTAATTGGATAGCAAATTATTAATGATAGCTTATTAAATATTAATTGACTCTATCCAAGCGTATTTTACTCAACAACAACAATATGGGTTGATAGTATTCCCATTGGATTTGTTGTGTTCTGATTATAGTCGAAATATACTCATTTAATCGAAGGAAAAGAAAAATGATAATAATAATAATACTGAATTTGGATCAAATGCGGACTGATGATAATGGAAAAATCCGAAGGTTTGCCCGTCTTTGGATTTAATGGCGACTCTGAAATCTACAGATTTACCTCTTGTCAGGGTAGTTTTAGTGAGATCTTTCTCTTCTGCTTTTTAGTTATTGTTGTTGTTGTTGTTGTTTTGTTTTTGTGTTGTTTCTATATCCACCTCATTTAAGATTGTTTTTTTGCTGTTGTGATCTCTATATTTTTGCTTTCGTTAGGTAAAAACAAGAATAAATGTCTTGTTGTTGTAAATGATACGTTTATTTTATTCGAAATATTTTGTTATACATAAAATTTACTCTACAATAGTATAAATTTCGATATAATCTCAAAGTTTGTTGTTCTTCCTAATTCTAGTTATATATAGACACATACAATACAAGTCAGTTTTATTATTATCATCCAGGATTAGTTGTAGTTGAATGCAAATACTAGCAATCCTAGAATTCTGTACGACATTGTCTTCCTGTATGGTTTGCATAAAGTTAGTTGTCTATGTTTTTGTTGAAACTTGTATAAATGACAATATCGTATATTTTTTTATTGCACACATAAATTTCTAAACAGAGCATCATTATAATTGATGTTTTGCAAGTGTAATCATAACTGGATTGCAGGAAAACTCTTTACAATGTTGTGTGATGAAATTCTAGATTATCACCCAATTATCGTTGTGAAATATCATAAAAGTTTACTAACAATCTGGATTTGACGCTAGTATTGTCTGATAATATTGACATTTTCTAACTCGATCTTATTTAGAAAGAAACTCGTTAAATTCCCCATTGAAAATATCACCTGTTCTTTATTCTTCATGAGATTCTCAATATATTGTTACAATTTTGTTGATTAGTTGCTTTTTTTTTTCTAAATTGATTGTCGCTTAATAACAAAGACAGAGATGGATTGGTGGTGGGGAAATAGTAGAAATTGTAATGAATGTCCAGTTAGATTGATCAATTTATTGAAAATTGCCAAACAACATTTTACATTTATCAAAGTTTGGAATAAGACAAGACTTTCCCGTGAATTGGTAGAATTATTTGATGGTAGATGTCGTTTAAATTCTTGACCTGCACTTGGCAAATAATGTCCAAGACTTTTGTCACTGCTCTAGAAGAATTCTCACTCGAATTTCTCTATAATCGATCTTGTTTGTTGTATATTATTGAGAAGATGCCGCGATATCGGCAACTTGTCGAAAACATACAAAATTTATACTCAACTTACTTTTTAGTTGGTTTATTGATTATTTGCTTCCAGAAACTGACAATAGACGGTTAATTTCACGACATTCAACAATTTATGACGTAATTAAAACTTTTTCGATATACCTAGTTTCGATTTCGATCTATCTAAACAAAAAACAATATAATAGAGAAAAACTATCTATTGCAATAGAAAGGCACGTCCCTACTTTTTCTCTTTTTAAATGAAATCATATGTTGTCACTCAAATTCGAATTGGTATACTTATCTAGATTTTGATAAGAATGAATGTTTCTAGATTTTCGATTAAATATCGTCAAGATTTGAATATGGAAATGACAGGACATTTTATAGTTCTCCGTTCCTGTTATTGCAGTCGACGTCCACTTGACGTCTTGATGTCCTGACATTTTGATTTATATACGCACACATAAATTTGACAATAAAGACGAGAAGAAAGAAAAAAAACAACACGATTCTATCGAGATTTCATATCAGGTTGTGATAGACGTTTTGAACATTGAACTGAGAAAAAAAACCCACCTCTAATAGTTGGCTAAATTGTCTTACTATCACCATATACGGATTTAATAGAGAGCAAAAAAAAAAAATTAGGCCAATTTGCATAGATTATCCCTTTTGTATTGCAACGACTAAAGGGTAGAATTGTCGCTTTTATTCCAAGTTGAAATTGAAACATTTGAATAATTTAGTCCTATTGCTCTTGAGTTATAAATATTTTATCACCTGTATAATTAATTGGCCCAGAAATTCCAATACAATAATAATGAAAAGATTTCTTTAATTTTTTTAAATTTGTATAATTTTGGGAATTTTACATTCCCTTAATTTGGAATTCATGATCTTTAGAATTATTTAAAACCCGGGTTGTTTTTTTTTGTAACTGTTTGTTGATATTTATTTGAATGGGATAAAACAATGCTCCGAGATTTTATTTTTATTTTCATTCTATTTTATTGTTAATTTTTGGAACAGCGTCAAGATATAAAGGAACTTTGAGTTTGGATTTGATATAATTTTTTATTGAAAAAAAATATATTTTATATGAAATAATGGTTCATTAAGTTTTAATTAATGTTGAGCGGTCTCTTACTCCCATGAACTACCAAGTTCTCCATCTCCTTATCCTTTTAATCAATTATTCGTTAAATAGACCGACTATTTTATCCGTTTAAATGTTGATGTTCTGTTCTATTAATATTTAATAAAGTTTTCACGGGTTCTATCATTAGTCAGTCTCCGGGAAGACGTGTAAATTATTCAAATATTTATTTTTATTAAACTCAAGAAAAAAATTAGAATTAACCGCTTCAAATAACAGATACGAATTTATTGATGATAATAATAATTGATTGAATTCGTTTATGCGTTGAAATATGAATCATCAGTTATGCAAAATGTGTAATATTTTCAGTAGATATATATAGTAAAGTAGAGATAGTGGGATGGTACATTGACAGATATTTGAACGTGACATAAATGAGACGCACCGAATTTTCTAAATTGACTTGAAGAAAAGTCACGCACCAAATTTTCATATCTACTATATCTACTATATTTAGATGTCAACTTCATACACTAGTCTTTGTATCTTTAGAGTGCAGAATTACCAAAATTTATAGGTGTGAATAATTTAATTTTTTTCGCGTCTATAATATTTGTAATCTTTAATTTATGAAACGTAAAGAATTGTTATGGTTACTGACCAATATAAAGATTGATCAATTTGCATACCTGTCTAAATTGTTATGGCATATATTGAGATAGTGATTGATTATATTATAGGATTATAATTTATTGTTGGTGATTGTGTCACTTGGGAATTGTGACAATGTTATCGGTAATTTAACAGACGCACACACACACAAAAAAAAAAAACAAACAACAAAACATTCTAATATTATAAATATTGATTAATTTATTGGAACAATTCAATATTGAATTTTACCTTTTAAATTTATTATCGTCTAATATATCACGGTTTTATGTCGAATTTTTCGATAGAACAATTCGCAATTGTCAATTATATGATAGAATATTATAACATAGAATAATAAACTTTTGAATAAAATTGAAATATTCATCTTGGCAACAGAGCATATGTATGTGAATATGTTTTGAATAATTCAAACGATAGTTGCAAAATAGTTTCAACTATGAAAGAATTAGCATTGTTTCTAATTTAACAAGTAAAACTATGGAAAAAGTCACATAATTTTTATCGTCTATTCACGAATTGCAAGTTAAATAGTTGTAGGGCTTTATGACATAAGTGTCTTAATTTTTTGCTATAATGAAGGCTCTATTGAGCAAACCTTTAGAGGAAACAAAGTGTCCATTCGAGAGAGTCGTTCGCTCAAGAGAAATTTTCGCTTGAAAGAGATATTTAGATTGATTCCTAAAGGAATTGTTATACATTTATGTAAATATCGAAGATTCGTTCCAGTCTTAGGGAATCATCAAAAATAATGCAAAGATTTTGAAACTACAACTTACCATTTATTAGCTTTTACGCAAAATCAATAAAAATGCATCATTGTCATTATAAAAAGTTGTTTGTTAAATTTTATGCTGGTGGAAAATTACTTCTCTCTTTTAAAAACAAACTCAAATTGCAGACAAAACAAGAAAAATCCATATTGAGATTAAGTATAAGAGTTGGAAAATCTTCACAAATAAAAATTCTATTACTATATTCCTCGTCACCAATATCGAAAAAAGAGAGATAAACTAATAAACATAAAGCATAATTGTCTTCATGGAATTTGAGTCAATCGTGTTAAACCGAAATAAGTCGTGTAAAAGGGCAATAATTATTTCCCCTAAATTCGTGTAGAAACAGAATTAGGTGTACATGAATATCAATTCAAAAATACGAACTTATGTATGCGAAGTCGCTCTATTTGCAAACAAGATTACTTTTCCGTTTTCTCTTATAATTTTTATATCAAATTTTAGCAGCCAGCCACTCAATCATTATTTCTTTGGTCATCTATGGGTTGCTATTTATCGCCGATCAATGGACAATTTCTCTGGAATTGCTACATTAAAAAATCGAGGACGTCGGTACCATTTAAAACTAACTTTTCTTTTTTTTCCCAACCATTTTAGCACAAAATATAATTAGAAATCTTACATTAGCATTATCACCTCCGTCACAATTTTTTATTTTTCAAAGCAGATGTTTTATTTGACAGAGGGCGGTAGACAAGTCGTGTTTCGTCAACAATGCAAATATCTCCTCGTAAATAATCATTAGTTATAGTGCACATATATATTTTTTTAAATTCTTCTACTTTTCATTGATGTTGGCTGATTCTCCAGTGTACACAAAGTAACACTGTGCTTTTCACAAAATGTCTTCAACTAACCGGTCGATGCTTTGAAATTAATTTCGAGCTCTCCTCCAGTTTCCGAAGCTTTCTTTTTCAATTATTGGCCCCAAAACGGAAATAATTATAATTTAATAATTACGTAGTTATATTAAAAAGATTGTGAATTCATCTGTTGAAGATTGCAAAGATATTTGGTGCTAATGAACTTCTACTTCTTTGGTGTGCGTTGTTATTGGTTATCTATATTCTATATATTTCTTGATTAAATTTTGTTTTTGAAAATATTGGCAGCCTGTGTTTTACTGACTTGAAACCGGGAGGCAAGGCAGTTCTGCACCTCTTGGAGAATTTTTTTCCACCAAGTCAATTATTACAATTTTCTTGCTAATCGATACAAACTCATTCTTGTTAGACATCTTCTTGTTTTCAATTCTCACTTAAAACTTCTATGAAGTCAACAAACAATGAGCAAAAACTCATTAATGCAATCATTTGTTGGAAATCCATAGATGGAATGGTACAGTTTTATCAATTATTTATATGATTATTAAAATTATATCTATCATTGTATTGAGATAACATACCTACAGTACAATAATACCATGAATAAACATTTTTTATATTGATCTATGTTAATTTCAGACTGAATAAATTTGATTATTGCATTTATATACAAAAATGAATTCATAGTTGAGTGCTTGTTGTATCCTAAACTATTAATTTATATTCTAATATTATAATTTTGTTTTATTTCCAATTTTATAAGTTTCATGAAAGATGAAGAGAAAATTAATTATACTCAACTCTCTCGTTCAATAATGTTTGAGTACTCTACAAAATACAGTATCATTATGGACATTATTTTCGGAAAAATTAATTTCGCAATATTGAAACCCAACCCATATTTCCTCCTCTAATTATCCTACAAATATTACCAAAATCTGTTTCGAGGGTTTGACCCTTTGCTTGTTAGTAAACATAAAACTAACATTCGACCATCAGAATTTCCACACCGAAAGGGACTGGAAACATAAAAAAAATCTACATATATACAATGAGTATGTATGTGGAGAAAAATTTATCGAATATTATTAAAATAGAGATACTTCTTTTATTTTGTCTCTTTATTAGTAGTGATAAATAGAATTATAAATATTTTCTTCATAAATCTAATGACAGAGAATAGATTTTTATTTGAAATTCCATTTAAACATATTTCTACATTCCATATCTTGTTACATACAAATTGTCAAGGTTCTGTAGGAATTGATTTATTCATTGTGTGTGTGTGTGTCCGTTTTTTTTTCTCCTTACTTGCCGTCTTGTCTTATGGAATTCTAACAATTTTACGAAGACAGATGCTAAATTCTCGTCTATATTCGCTATAGCTTAATTCTCGGAAAAGCTTCTAAAGAAAATTGAATTACCTATAACTACCCAAATATATATAGATGTTATATATATACAGGGTGCCCGTTTTTCGAGCTTATTAACCATGGGGATCTCGCTTATTATAAGAGATACGAGTTCGATTAAATCGGGGCAAAGCTGCGCATTTTCACGCTGATCAATAATCTGAAAGAAAATTTCACTTATCATTTCTGTTTTGCAGTTAAGGCGAAAAAACTGAAAGCTACACGTTTCTAATTGAAACATCCTTCAGGCACTTTTTCCAAAGAATCTGAATATGCTATCACATTTTCCATAGTACTCGTGATATGAGAGTTACAAGACCTAACTTTGGTTTTTCTCATAGGCGCCATATTGCATTTTCACATTTTTGAATAGAGCTTTTTTTTCTAGATAGAGTGTATAGGGAATACTTCTTCTAACACAATTTTGACTGGATTAGATTAAGAGATTGAAATTCTACAAAGATTGAATTAAAAGCAATAGAAAGGCCCACAATTTTCTTTCCAAAGAACCAATTCTGAAGACCATATTCATCTAAATTTCTATGCAGGGTTGAAAAATAAATTCTAGCAGGGTGTTGCTGCTCAGGATATCGTTGCAAGTGTGTTTCTCAAGTAATTGTCACATTTTAATGTGAGGCGCAATAAATTTCGAGCATATCTCGTTTTTGTTCAGTAGAAATAGGCATTTAATTGATACAAAAAGTGAAAACGATTGCTCTAATTATTGAAATATGTATGATTAGAATATTCTTTTATTAAACAAAGGTGTTTCCAAAGCAACAATGGGATATGTTTCTGTTTTGGTTTCATTCGGTAATTCGCTCTTTTGCTCTTAATTTTGTTGTTGTCTTCAAAATTTGTTCTTTGAAAATAAAATTGTGAGCCAGTCTATTGCTTCGGTTCAAATTTTGTAGACTATGGAGTTTCAATCTCTTAATTTAATCGAGTCAAAATTGTGTTAGAAGGCACTTCCTGTAGAAAGGTATTTCTTTCACTTTCGCTTATATAACAGGTATTGACTATATCATGTGATAGATCATTTAAATCAGAAAAAAAGCTCCATTCAAAAATGTGAAAATGCAATATGGTGCCTATAAGGAAAACCAAAGTTAGGTTTTGTAACTCTCATATCAGGAGTGCTATAGAAAATGTGATAGGATATTTAGATTCCTTGAAAATAAGTACCCGAAGAATGTTCCGATTAGAAAAGTGTAGTTTTTTTAGTTTTTGCTAAAAAAAAAAATAAAAACGAAAATCTGAAATTTCAGTTTTTTCGCCTTAACTGAAAAAGTAGAAATGATGCGTGAATTTTTTTCTTATTGATCAGCGTAAAAATGCGCAACTTTGCCTCAATTTAACCGAACTCGTATCTCTATTATAATAAGCGAGATACCCATGGTTAAGCTCGAAAAACGGGCAGCCTGTATATATGTATATGGTGTACGTTTATAGGAATTACCAATGAAATTTATGGAAATATATGGGTCGATGTTGTAAAAACGATTGATCGAATATAGGGTTTAGTTGATGATGTTGACGATGATGATGGGTAACCGGATATGTGTTTCCAATAATTCTCTCAATTCCCAAATCTAATCTAAAATGTTGTTCTGTAATATGTCATTCTATTGATGAATGAACTAGAATTATTATTAATTGACTACAGACTACAGAAAATATTATCTAATTTCAATTCATTTTCAACAGTTCTATTCAGTTATAATATCATTATGTAGCTTTCTTTTTTTGTTCTGTTTATTGATTAATTTCGAGTAGATTTCCAAAAAATTCTACATGAATTGATACCGTTGTATTGCTATTCAACATCATTCATATTCTAGTGCAATAACATACAATTTACAATGCCCTAATTTATATTGTTTTATATAACGTAATATTGAAATTTCATTTTATGATTTTCAGTTTATTAATGTCTTGAATTTTACACGATTATCAATATATATATTTTTTCAATATAGGTATAATTTGAAATTCCTCTCGTTTGCCATCCTTACATCACTATAGAATTCAAATTGTTTGGAATGCTAAGTGCAGAAATGTTTAGATACTGAATGTAGTAAGTAAGCTTTGCTTTTGTACTTAGAAAATTTCCAACAACAAGAACTACTAAACACGAACTCATAGATCCATACGAACATAGTTCTATATTATGTAGAATCATATCGACAATAATTCATATGAATAAGAATAGAAATTTGATCGATGCGATAATATCGGAAGATGAGGACAATTCATTGAAGTTACTCTACGAATTCGGAAGAGTACCAGAGCAATTGTTCCATAAAACGCAGTCCCTTTCAATATCAAGATCTATAATAAGAATGTAGAACTGGTCATGGCATTTGAATATTTAGACGTTAATCTTACAAGTAATAGAAATCCAAAATAAAAAGTACAAAAATAAGCAATAAGAGGAGCTTGGGTACTAGGATTTCTCTGGGACTGTGACCTACGCCACAGAAACATGAGCAAAAACAGCTGAACTAAACAACTACACTATGATCCATCACGGGCAACACGCTTAGAGATAGAGTGAAAAGAAGCGATATCAGGACCTCAAGTGACATTCAAGACGTTATAAGATGGTATAGAGCATGAAGAAGAGCATGGAGACACGACGTTGATCGAAAAGCTAATTATAGAATTGTAAAATTCGCAAAAGAAGAGGAATAAAAACTGCACACCGGAGTTACAACTTACAATTAGACTACCAGAAGGAGAAAAAACATTTTGTTTCTACTTGTTTATCCACGACCATTACAATTCCTTTAGAACGTGCTCATTCTGAGAAATTTAGCTTTAACTAATTAGTTTCCATAATAAAATACATAATTGAATTGATATTGTTTATATGTGTATTTAAATATTTGGATAAACTTCAATATGAAATATTCATCGAGACAATCTATAGCAATTGCAATTAAACAATCCATCTAATTAATAAAATTGATGATTAATAAAAACAAATTTATTTATATACTAAATAGATTTCATCGAGTTTTTCCTAGCAATTATAAATCTATCGATTATATTATTGCCAATATAGTGAAAGCTTTCGAATAATTTTTCTGTCAAAATGTACGAAACAACTAGTGTTAAATCTGGAGACATCATTTATCGATAAACACAAGCAGAAGAAATAAACGATACGAGCCGAGGTCTTTACGATAAATTTCCTACGTTGGCGATAAATAAAACAATCGTATATCGAACCAACAATTTAAACCCAAACTCTCATATATACGAAACACAAAACAGTTCTTGTTATTTTATTTGATACTATCTGTTTTTTGTTTTTTTTTTTTGAATACGTGAATTGTAAACGATAGAGATCTATACCGTTTAAGTTCAGTGTTTCTTTTTTATGTTTCGGAATATACTCGATATCGGATAGACCTTTAACAACAATAAAAACCGTAATATTGCTGGGGTGGAGACGAGAGGGAGATAAAAGGAGGAGAAAAAAAAAACGTATTTAACCGAGTTATTATTTACGATCTATTAAATTCAAAGGTTGGGCTGGCGTATGAAAGTTGCGTAATAAGAAAAGATGGAAAGTTCAGTCGCAAATATTCTATAGATTATTCTATTTCTTTCTCTCTCGTTTGGGCTGATTTAATTTTTTTTTTTTTCGTTGGAATAAGAGTCAGGTCAATTTCCGGAACTAACAGGACCGCCTTTCCGGCCACAAACAGGCCCACCCCGTAGATGTCGCTGTCTATTGCAATATCTCTATGAATAATATCACAAGTAATTTTCCATACAACGAGATCATCCAATTTTTATAAAAAAAAAATGATTTTAAATTTATAAACTGAACGTTTTCATTCCACAAAATGTGTATATTTATATAAATGATGAGCATTTGAATTATTAAATAAACGTTAGCAAATGGAGAGGAAGTCCTAACCCTATCCATTTAGAACCTTGACGTTAGCATTAGTGTGGTTGTTTTTATTGTTGTTTTTTGTTGTTCAACCACATTTCTTCACATTTAGGATTTGTTAGTATTTTTCTGGAACTATATGTGAAATGTGGAGGTTACAATCTACGATATACTATGTTGGTTGAAAATTCAAGATACTAAATTAGAGAAAGAGCGATAGAGAGAGAGATAGGAGTGATAGTGGTTTAGCGTTATCAACTGAATTCCCATATTGCTCTATCGTTGCCACAGGAATTGTCCTCCTTATTTTCCTCCCAAGTGGCGACATCAAGAATAGCGGAAATTGGCTCTAAAATGGATACAATCTTGAATAAGAGACAAATGACTGACCACACAACTGTAATTTTCTTTAGTATTTTCATTACTATTAAATAGAATTTTTATTTTTTCTCGTATTATACTCAGATTTTTTTTTTTTTTGTGGAAACTTCCTGACACATGGTAAAATATTCGTCTGCTAACGCTATATAAACGACCATAATAACCAAAGTTCTTTTATTGTTATGTTAGATTTATGAAAGATAAAATTCTCATTTCTTCTTTTCATCCCGCTATTTTACAATCGTTCAGAAGAAATGACCTACAAAATATATAAATTGTAGTTTTGATTTATTATTAAGTCGATAATCTTTTGAAATGAATCTTTTCAAAATCATAGCCAAATCAACATAGTTTTACAACAAAAGATCTCATAACAGCTTACTTAAGTTCGGAATTGTATCTGATAATAATAATAATAATGATAATATTAAGAATAATAATAATAATGTTCCAGTAATTATTGATCGAAAAATCTAATTTGAAAGTATTTTCATAACAAAAGTTATGAATTTTCGCCCGGCGCCTCCACCACTTCCCATCGCAAAAAAGCCTCATCCATCTCTTATAAATTATTTTTTACATAATTCTTTATTAAAGTAACTTGAACTAATATTGGTGGCTAAGATTTATGCCAGATGGTTATTTTATCGAAATTGTGTTCATATATTAATCATATAAATATAGTGATTATACAATCTTTTATAAGTAAAAAATTCTACAGTAGAACCTCGATTGTTTGGACCTCAGTCATATGGATTCGTGATTATCTGGATTTGCAAATAAATAGTTCGGTACGAACATTTTCTTCCTCAATATTGTGTGCGTCCTAGTGTTGCCATCACTTCAAGTAGTTTACTCTGGTTAATTCCCAATCATCTCCATAGAAGAAACTATAAATTGTTGTTTTTCACAAAAAAACATCAACTGGACAACCTTTACCTGCCTATAAGTGTTAGATAAAAACTGTCAGTTGATATACAAGCAGCGAATTCTTTCAAGGGACGTTCTAGAAAACAATTGCAAGAGCATGGTTACAATTTGGAGTGTGTTCACAACGCAGATGAAATTGACTTGAATTTTAACGCCATGAACTGCCTAATGATCATCATCTCCGAAAGGAAGCTGAGTCCCACAATATAAAAGTATAGCGAAGAGCGAATATTGCAAAACCATGGGTGCTTTAAGGATAGTAGTTTTTTAATTCTCAAAAATCGAAAAAAACTACTTAAATGAATATTGATTTATTCATCGACTGGTTGAGAAACACAATCATCCGAGAGGTGAAAAAAAATCCACAAATAAAACGGCTTAGGTTTTACTAACACTGGATATTATACCAACTTATCCTACCGCTGAGAGAAAGAGAATGAAAGTTTTTCAGTTGGATTTTCTCTCTCAATGTGACTTCTTCACTACAACCAATGGATCGAAGGGCTATTGAAACATTAAAAAGTCATTATAGAAAACAACTTCTACGTCGACTGTTGTCTATTGATGAGGACGAATCTGAAGTTGTTTCAAACTTTTGCGAATAGATGAATTTAAAAGAGTGTTGTTGTACATGCTTGTCGGTGCTTGAGATTTGATAGAAACAACGACTTTTCAGAACGCCCGGAACAAAATATTGAATTACGAATAAGTAAACCCAATAAATGATAACTGCGATGTTATTTAGGAAGAAATGAAAGGAAGATTATTCATAACTCACAAATATTTCAAGAATGTGATACTGAAAGCACAAGATAATAATAACAGCCAAAATAAAAATCAAGGTTTTTATATAATAAAGACACAAAAAATGCAGAGTTATGTCATACAGAAGCACTTCAAACTCCGGAAAGAGCTTTTGAATAGTCTAAACAACAAGCAAACTCTGATAGGAGAAGTTTGCTGCAACTGATACAAATTCCAGATTTAGCTGCAATTAGGTACAGAAAAAAAAATTGTTCTCGTCAAATACCAGTTACTGATTCTATCAAGAAAGACTAATTTCAAAAATTAGTTTGTATTACTGTTTCAATAGTTAATACTATTTTTTTTTTTGTTAATCAAAGTTCATTTTTTATTGATTTCGCAGAAAATTCTTGATTTTGTTGTTTTATAGACTTGAAAATTTATTTTTCTTGTAAATACAGTTATCTGGATTTTTTATTAGCCGAATGACCTATACCGTAACAATTAGTCCGGATAATCGAGATTCTATTGTATATGATTGAGAATGTGTAATATTTTTACCCGATGGACGCAATAAAATATGAAAAGCGATATTGTATACATTGGTTTTCTATAAAATATGCATGGAAAAATGCTGAAATAAATCGATACTACTTTTCATTTTGTCAACAGCAAAAGTTTAATAAATATGTTGTTTTTTTTTGAATCTCTGAAATACAATGAAGTGATCAGCAGTATTGTCACGTATAATGCACCTCATGTCTCCGTATTGAATCGACTTTAAGCCATTTTATTAAAGCTCATTTATACCAAATCTTCATCAATATACACAGATTTTATCCATCTAGTTTTACAGAAACTTTGACGACGCGAAAGCAAAGTTACCTTTCATTCAGATTTTTTTCACAATACATTGACTTTAGATTAAACTATACTTTGAAATAGCTCGAAAATAGTTTTTATTATCGCAACTTTTGCATACTGATAACTTTAACGACTCTATACGTACTTTTAAATAGACGATATTTTGTTTAACTTAAAATAATGATTGCCCTGATACTGTCTATAATAAATATGTCCAACAATAAGAACAATGATAACACATACTATTCGAGAGAATACTAATAATGATAATAATCGTGTACAAGAGGTAGAATTTGTTGTATTAAATCTTCAAGCAGCTGGTTTAATTGCAAGCTATTGCACATTGCAAAACCCTAGATAATTGGGATTATACCCTATTTTAAATTATCAAATACTGGAATAATTTCCTCTTACGACGCTACAAATTTAATTCAAAATAGGAAAGCAGAAATCTTGATTTGATAAAAACAAAAATCACTTAAATAAAGCAAACAGAAAAAAAGACAAAAACAAACAGGCGTGACTATTGGGTTTATTCGCGATTCGATCCCCAACTTTTGTTATCAGCTAGAAAATTGTCAAGAATAATACTTTCCAATCACGACCCAATGTGTTATCTATAAAAAACCATTTTTTCCCTTGTGTTGCCATACAACAAGACAATAATTCATCTGTTGTCAGAAAAACAGGTCGAAACACTAACAACAATTTATTAGATGGCTCCTCAAATTTATCAGTGGCAAAAAATTTGTAATAGATCGATGGAATTAAGAAACAAACTATCAATTTTAATCAAATTGGATATATTTAATTGGATTGGAAAATTATTGGATCTAGACCATTTGTTACCTGGAATAAGATGAAATTTTATTAAAACAATATAAATTATTATTATGAATATATCCCAGAGGTGGATAAATTTTGTGGTAATAAATTTAAATGATCGATTCCATAGTTGGGATTTTGAGATATATCAATAAATTTTGTTTGAACACTATCTTTCTCGTTTTTGTTCTAATGATGGTTATTTTATTAATGATGGTGAATAGTTCCGGTATAAGGGGAGAAGTTAACTTGGAACAATTTTATTCGAAGACAAAGTGAAATAGGGAAGTGAAAAGGCCATAATGTAATGTAAACAGGCATTGTTAGAATTTATTCCTTGATAGATTTATTTGAATACTTTTTCTCCTCCATCCTTACCATTCTACGTTCTTGTTGTTATTGTTGTCGTTGTCATTTTATAGAAGATTGTGTTTGCTCAAATTCAAACAGTATTATGGGGGGAAACAGAATTTGCTTAAGACTTGAGAAAAACAAATTAGAACAAGAAAATCTTTTTACTCTCCAATCGGATGATTTATTTTAAATTTGAAATTAAATCAGATTATTCAAAGTTCGCCATATTATGGAGGATATAATCTGTTGGTTTTTTTATCCTTGTTTATAGTCTATTTTCAAATTTCAAAATTTACGTTACCTGATATTAAGTATTGTGTTTCTTAATTGCGAATACGCGCCAAATATATTGTGATAGATACTCGAGTTTCGGAACTGAATAAGAAGAAGACGTAGAAGAAGAAAGAAAAAAAAACAAATTGATTATATGCGGTAATATAAATCACAAATGCTAGGTCATTCTTCTATATAGATGAATAAAAAAATTGATAGATAGATAAATAAATATAGAGCATAAAATGTTAGCAGAAGAATATTATAATAACATCTATGTAAGGATATGCTGCTACTGTTATCAGAACAACATATCATAACTAGCGGACCGAGGGAATAATGTGGACGAAGCAGAACGGAAAATCAGATTCCAACTCTAAAGGGTATAATAAACTAAAATATGATATAGAGAGAAAGACGGATTTATATCAACTCTCTAAAGCAGAACAAGTCGTTTATATTGTCTCAACATTATCCACCCATACGTTTTTGCCCAGCCCACTCCCACCCAAACCCCCTTCCACCTATCAAAAGAGGATCCGTCTCATGGGAAAGTGTTAGTTTGCCAATGATGATTGGTTATCTTTCTAAAGTGACTATAATACAAATATAACATAATATATATTTCAATTGAAAACGGCGAAAATTGTATATTGATTTTAATCATTTGTTTATTGAATAAAAATAATAAAAAAATTAGATAGATTTCACAATAATTTCATTATACTATATGACAAATCGGAACCACGATAAAAAATTGAATTTATTGAAATGTTATCAAATTATTTGTAGTTGTAATTTTGGTGGATGCGCTGAACAAATGAGCAATGCCGCATATTTTTTTATTGTTTTTTTTTACAAACTATAAGTGGATGATTGATGGAATGGTGAGTTTGCCATGATCATCAATCTCAGTTTTTCTAAAATAAATTTCATTAATTAATTATTTGTTTGTGTTTCGAGAGAATAATGATTTGATTGCACCCATTAAATGAAATTCAAGCAATCTCTCTCTGGGATTGCGAATTTATATTTCTCTGATGCAGAATTGAATTCTAAAGAAAATCAAACTTACACACACAACTCGATAAAAATATGTGAAATTAAAGCTTTGATGAACGGTAGATATCTTTATTGGAATATCTAGATTTTTTTCGATAATTTCAAAAGATCCAAAATTAAATTCAAATTGCTTCCAACAAATTAAATCGCGAACATTTATAATCAAGGCTTCCAATTATTGGTAAAATTAAAAGCGATAATCATGAGATTAACAATCCTATGTGTGATGCGAAATTGATAAATCGGACAAAATAAAATATTCAAACGAAAACCACAACTAATTCCAGTACATGACAAAGCAAAAATAAAACCAAATCAAATAGAATATTATATCATTTATGTTTTGAATTTTGGTGGATGCGCCCGATAACTAACAATTTTTTGTCGAGCAGTAAAAATTTCCAATGAGATTATTATTCGATTATTGATAAGAATTTTTGATTATAGCAAATGTCTTTGCGAAAGTTATTCGATTTGGTGAACATAATTATTTTATATTCTTCGCATTTCTTGGTCCTTAAAAATAATCAGCAGGATATTTGTGAAAGAAAGTAAAACTAAATTTGATGGTCGTGGCTGTTGTTTGTTCTCTAATTCGCCAGATGTTTTTAATCTTCAATGATTGTAGTCTTTTTTTCTATCTATAAACATTCTATTGTTATTTGTGTTTGTGTTATTGTTGCTAGTGTTGTTAAGTAGGATTCACACATTTCCACTATGTTTACTCATAATCTGTTCATTAAACTTGAACGTGATAGTCCAGCAAATAAGACTACTTTTGATAATCCTATTTACTTTACTGTATCCCCTTATATAGACTTATAAATGTATAAATGAAGATATTTGAACATATATTAAGATAGGATTTTGTGTTGCAAACATTAGAGATAATAATATTAACAAAAATAGATTCTAGATTATATCATATTATAATATATTCAAATAAATTTAAGCTGTTTGAAGACAGTTTTCGATGAACTACAACAATTCTGGATTCACCACATGAAATTTCAATTCCAAAAATATTTAATTCTACTGAATTTTTTAAATTGGTACTATCAGTAGACGTAATGAAAATTCAACATTCTTATTATTCTATGTATAAGTTCAGTGTTGTTGTTTGATTTTAGTTCCTTGTTAAGTATTAGAAAGGAAAACGGAAATCGTAGTCTTTTTCCGTTCTACCACTTTTCAATCCCTAACGTATCAGGCCTAATCAATAGAGAATGGAATTTATTAAATATTCATCAAGGTATTATATGGTCTTACAGTTCGACTGGATTCTGTAGCGATCCTGCATATTGAATTATATTGGAGCTTATTTGTGTTAGTAACTATAAATGTGTGTGTAACTTTGTCAATTTATAAAGAATCGAGTCATTGTTGACGTAACAAAATAAGCAAATTCTCAACTTGTACAAAATCAGAACTTCCCAAGTGTACAATTAACTAAATTATGAGAAGAAAAAAAATAGTTTAATCTAGAAAATCTTAATCTTTAAACCAGTTACAAAAAAAAAATTGTATTATAGAGCTATCTTTATTAATTTATAGCAATCTGTAGTATTCAATTTGTTATAAAACCATAAAATGTTGGATCAGTTATTCGCCCGGCGCGCCCACCAAAATTACAATGATCACGTGAAAAATATTTATTTATAATTGGTAATATTTTATGTTACGTTTTATTGAATCGATTCGACTTATATAAAGAGATATTGATAGAAATTTTGAATTTTTTTGAAATCAATTCTATGAATATAGCTTGACATTTTCCACAATAAAGAATCTATTCCACTTGATTGATAATGATAAAGATAAACAATCTGTAATCCTTGGAGCATAGAGTTCAAGTTGAAGATTATTATCAATATTGAAATCAGAATTCCCTGCTCTAGTTGAGAGAAATATATAATTTTATCGATAAAAATCGCCCCATATATTGTCAATTTGCTCGAATTTCCAATAAAATTTTTAATTATTCATAATTTTTTTCTCTAATTACGTGTAACTCTTAGTCGTTTCTATCAACTTGATTCAATGATGAGCTCATATTGATTTCAATAATACCAAAATAAAAATTTTTGGTGATGTCATCTCGACTGTTCTGTTCTATTTCGTGACTTCCAATTCAAGTAAAAAAAACAAACAAACAAAACCAATATTCGAATTTTAAATTTTGACACCATTCACTACCATTCAATTTATCGAAAAAAATAAATAAATAAAAACGATGGTTGCCCGAAAAACTGGCAGTTCAGATAACTGACGGTGCATGTTAAAATGTTTCAGAAATTGACATTTTCGAAATTCCCATTTCGACTGTTTTACTGATGTTTTTTTTTTTCTAACATGACATAGCTGGGAAATCAAACAAAATTGTAATTTGTATGACAATATACCCGGAAGCTAACAAAATTCCAAACGATATATGTATATATACAGTGTGTCCCAAATAAGAATTTATGATTTCCCAGTTTTAGGGTGTTGTAAGTTGAGGAAATCAAAAAAGCGCTCGAGGATTAAAAATGTGACATCTTAGGACTATTTCAGCGTTGAAACAATTCGTGTAGCTCTTAAGGAAATATGGAAAATTAATACGATTATATTGATCTGTTTATAACTTCTCTTGAATTTTCAACAATTATGGACCTTTTTGAAGTCGCATGGCACAGACATTCGAAAATATCGTTGTTTTACTACAATTAGGGACTACAATTCAACTTCATTCATAACAGCTGATATATAAAAAATCAAAAATTTTACTTTCGATTATCTATATGTGACTGAAAAACTCGATATTTGTTGAATAAGTAATTTTTTTATATCAAAATCAATATAATCGAATCGTTTCAACCTTAAAATAGTCTTTAAGTTCTCGTACTTTGAATCCTCGAGAGCCGTTTTATCTCCTCAACTGCAACATCCTAGATCTAGGAATTCATAGAATTTTTTTTGGGACATACTGTATACATACATATATGTATACATATGTATTTTTTATTTCAATACATTTCTAAATATTATTGTTTGGGTATTTTATTGGTCATTGGAATGGTTGTTGATTTTATTGATTTTCGGTTTTTATGAAGAAATTGAAGCAACTTTGATCTTTGATTAAGAAAATAAACAATAAAAACAATATAATAAGGCAAAAGTTAATATTTATAATCTAATATCTAATTGAGCAATTGGATATTTTGTTATGGGAAC
>JAZBGX010000270.1:0-30571 GCA_037414775.1 Zonitis immaculata
TATATATAAGATGGTATCTGTTGTTGAGAGCACGTTCCCTCATGAAATTAATGTTGAACGTTGCTAAATATATCGATGTTTGTTAAAATAAAATGAAGCCCATAAAGTTGTACCCGTAAATCGTGTGGAAAGATAAAATAAAAATAATAATTTTTTTTTTCTCCAACTATATAGAAAACTATCACTTTCTTTACAGCCTGTGTCTTGGCGAAGGATACGACAAATGTTCAGGACAAATTGAATAGAATCGAGATCTGATCATTTTTGTATGGACCTTTGTTGGTGTAACGTCCCTATCTAGAATGTTATCTTATTTTGAAGGTATATAGTCAATATTTGGCAATTGTCAGATCATGACTGTATTGGAGATATTATTGAATAGAGAAAGGTCAGAGATTGATATTCCATATTATAAATGATAAAGGGGCATGCTATTTTTCATTTTCAATGGAAGAGTCCATATATTATTATTATTACATTACGTCTTTGGAAAGGAAAATTCTATAGTCTCTTTATATTACATGTCCTATATAACTAAACTGAAGGGTTTTACACAATTTACAATTTCCACTTCAATAATCAATTAAATAGGAAACCAGAGGTATCATAAATGCCATGAAACCAAAGATAATTGTTGCAATAACAGCCACTGTTCAATATGAGGTAATTATATTATAAGCAATTTTTCATTACCTATAGAATGATTCATTCAAATTAAATAAAATATTTTCTATTAAATATAATGAAGTTTCATAACAACTATGATTTCCCATTTAATTGACACTGTAGCTGAAAATCATGAATTATTCTAGAACAACTGTTCAGTTTAGATATCGACATAAAATGACCTTAGAATTTGCTTGAAAATATAGAAATGCAATAATATATGGGGTGTTCAATTTAAAAAAATAATGACTTATGCGACTTTATTTTTGAATATATTGTATATTAATTTGTGACCAACTGTGTTTTTCAAATTTGATTAAAGAAACACTTGAGCTCATCCTTTGATAACACATTGCTAGTATGTGGTCGATCCAGTTTCGCTCGGCGACTTTCGAGCAACCATTGTTAACTTGATAGATCGAAAGTTTTCGGTTTCTTCGAATCGAGAACACCCCGGTATTTTGTTCTATTATTCCCACTCCTCCAATCTCTCTCTCTCTTCCTGCCTCTCTCTACCTCTCAATACCCACTATTTCTTATCTCCCCTCACTCAATCTCTGACGATCATTCCCTGTCTCACTTGATCTCTCATTATCTACATCTCTTTCTCTTTCCTCCTTCCGCTTTCTCCATCTCCCATTCACTCTCTATTTTTCTATTCCGCTTTATCCCTCTCGAGCTTTTTTCTTTCTCTATTCTGCTCCCTCCCAATCCCTCCCTTCCTTTCCACTCTCTATTTTCCGTCATCTCCCTTGCCTTTTCTCGTGTCTGCTATCTTAGCTTCCAACTCAATCTCTCTCTCTCTTACGATCTCTCCTTCTCTCTCTTTATCTACATTTCCCTTCCGCCCTCTTACGATCTCTTCTAATCTCACTCCATCTCTCTCTCTATATATATCTATATCTCCCTTCCCTCTCTCTATCTCTATATATCTATATCTCCCTTCCCTCTCTCTATCTCTCTCACACACTATTTTCTTCTCCCTCCCTATCTAATACTCTCTTACACTCTTTTACAATCTCTTTCGCCCTCCTTCCCATTCTTTATTATTCTCTGCCTCTACATTGCTCTCTTGCACTCTTTATCCATATATCCCTCTTCGTCTCTCCCTTCCACCTCGCTCCTCTCCTCTTTCCACATCTCTCTCTCTCTCTCTTCTAGTACATTATCATTTATTGTTCGGAAATATTTTTGCATATTCACTGTCTCTCTTCCAACTCGTAAATCACTATCTCAGTCGATCCTTCTCTATAAAGATATCTATCTCTATTCGTCTATCTATCTATCTTTTTCGATATATTTATCTCAAGTGCGATATTGGCAACTGTGACCGTGGTCATGACAAACACTGTATAAATTAGACTCCCATAAATGAATATTCGGAAAAAATTGTTGTGCTTTTATATGAGTATTTGAAAAACATTGAATAGGAAGCAATTTTTTCTTATAATAATAATAATAATTCGAGAAAAACTTTGATTTCTCAACGGATATATAAGAAACTTCCTTGTTGTCAAGAAAATGTTTGTAATGCCATAGAATAATAATAACAATGAGCTTGACGGATTTAATCCGAATACCAAAAAAACAAAATGCCAGAACTATTCAAATCCATCCATCCATTGAAATTAATCACACAACTCCACCATAATTTAAAAATTCATAAATACGACGAAAAATAAACCATAAATTTCAAACTTTTTGATGTATCAACAAAAAAACAAAAAATCTTTACACAGATTAATTAACAAAGAAACTGGCGTTAATTATCCAAAATTTATAAGCCTTTTCAAAAATATTCAAACCAAACTGAATCACAACAACAAAACGGTCAATTTAATTACAATTTTATTCGTTTATTTTTATAATTGAATGAAGCTTCTTTGTGAAATAACAATATACAACAATATTGGTTTTTTTTCTTCAAAATTCGATTTTAAAATTTAACAAAAGGAAATAAATATCAATATAATACAGAATAATATTATAATAATAACAATAACACTGGGAAATGTTGTAGTAATTGAATAATTCACATTAAATGGTGAGAATGTTAATTAGAATTCTATAATTTATATTTCCCTCGCCTTTATTCAAATGGATTTAATCTAAATAATGACAAATATTCTATTTTTCTGCATGTAGTCATCAATATCATGATCGATATTATTATATTGTTATCATTAGTGGTATCTTCATCTATTCTAAACCTATTTCTAACAATTGGAATACAATTATTATTAACTTTTTACCGAATTTCTTGTTATCAATAAATAATAAGAATCGATCATTGCCTTCGTTGGTTGTTATTTATTAAATTCCTTATCGATTGCCTCTAATAAAAATTACGATAGGCCCATATTGAAATTTAATCATAGATTTTTGCTCCAATTGCAAAAAAAAATACCAGCAGAAGATAACGATGCATTTAAACCATTTCAACTGATGATTGTTTTAAAATAATTTGGCACAAACATTCTAAAATTCTAAATAATCCAAAAACAAAACACACAATTGAAGGTAAATTGCATTTAAAATAAATAAAAAAATCGGTAGTATTTACAATAACATAAAACAACATTTATTCAACAACAAATCAATTCCATGCTATATAATTATTATTATTAATTGTTTAACACAAAATAAAGAAAACAATTCTAATTAGTGTTAACATTCATATTTGAAAACAATTGAAATATAAAATAAAACACCGAACACCGATCTATCTATCTACCTTATTCCTGTCCATTATTCCACTATAATAATAAATTGCGGGGGGGACGATCTATTTATTTAAATTGTGAATAAATTGTTGTTTTTACACACTGTACACACATCTATACACACAGGGTCAAGGTTGTATAAATAAAAAAATATATATTTTTGTTAGAAAAACCAAAACGTAGACTAAATTCGATTATGTATTTTGATACGCGTCATTCAGTAGGAGGTGTGCCTGCATCGTGAATTTTTCAATTACAATAGAAAAAGACAAAAATTCGATATTATATATATAGAATACAAAAAAAAAATTAAAAAAAATAGAGCGATGTACACCAATCTAGGGTTCAAAAATAACTAATTTTCATTTCTGCTATGTTATATTCGGGGTTATTCTCTCTATACCACTCTCCAACTACTATTTAGTTGTCTCTCACTCCGTTGTTAATATATCGGTATTGTCTATCTATCTTTATCCTGCAGTAGTAGATTTCAGTTATTCAGGAATATTATATATACAACTATATAGTTAACTGAAACGATTCTAGCGCTATATACGGTTGATAGATGAATCAATCGATTTTCATGTTGTAGAAAGCTGTTATGTGCAATTTTTAAAACTGGAAATCATAAAAAAATGTGAAAAATTCCCAGAAAATTAAATATTATTATAAACTATTCGTATTAAATAATATGGATTCTTTCAAATAAACAATAATGCGTGGGTTGTTGAGTTGTTGGCAGCTTAACGACTCAATTATATAGGATTATATTGTAGGCTTGGTGTTATTTATAGTGACATTTACCCTGAACTTTGCTATCTAAATTATTGAGATTAATCACAAGAGATTAGAGAATTTCACGAATTAAAAAAATATACATATATTTCACTGAAATTTCCTAATAGTTACGGTTTGGTGGATGCGCCAGGCAAACTATTAATATCTAAAGTAAAAACTATTTCTTTCCATAAACAATAAACCCATTGATATCTACAATTTATCAAACGATTCTAGCAATACTAGCAAACTATAAATTACCAATTATAAAAAGATGAATATAGCGCGATCAGCTTGTGTTGCACAGATGTTGATATCAGTTACAATTCCCATCAGAAACTTCGTTATATTATCACCACCATTTTACACAATTCGATTTATTCTAAATTATTATAAACAGAAAAATCGTCATAATCAAAATTCACATGAGGTCAATCTCTTGTTACATAAACCAGTCACGTTATATTCCACACGAATTATGTGTATAGAAAGCTAATTTTAACACGCTACGATTTTCTTTTTTTTTTAATATCTAATTAGGAATTTTTAATAATATTGATCAAATCGTCTCAATGGTCGTTCAATCGAACCATCGATCATTCCCAATTGTTTTAAAACATGTTCAATCGGTATTAAATTGTTCAATGTAAATATATGAATACCGATAATTAAATTATCCGGTTTCAATAATAATTTTTTAATTAGATCAACTGTTAAATCAATACCATATCGACAAATCGCTTCATCATTTTGACGATTCTGATTAATAATAGTCATAATACCATCTGGTACATGTAGATTACAAAATTTCATCATTTTAATTAATGATTGATACGAATTAATAATAAAAATACCAGGTAGTATTGGTATATTAATTGAATAGTTTTGGCAATTTTTCGAAAATTCCACAAGCGATTCGTATTCAAATGTAGCTTGAGTTATAATCAAATCGGCACCACTAGAAACCTAAAAAATAATTTAATTATAGAAATTAAAAAAAATAAATCAATACTCTATTACTTTTTCTTTTAAGTAAATTAAATCTTGATGAGTATCTGGCGATTCTGGATGTTTCTCTGGATAACCAGCTACAACAATACAGAAATAATCTTGGAAATGTTCTCGAATGAATCGAACCAAATTGGCGGCATATGGAAAATCGCATTTTCTATTCAAACTATCAACAATAGGATCTACAATTTTTTTTAAATTCTAAAATTATAAATATATAAATAAATAAATAGTTAAACCTCCTTGTAGTGCTAGAATATTCCGAATTCCGATATCACGAATTTTCGTCAATAATGATAAAGCCGATTGTTTATCTAGATTACGTCCGGTTAAATGTAATAGCACATTATAACCTTGATTTATTAAATGTTCCGCTAACAATAACGCCGGTATTCTATTGATATTATCACTAGAATCATGTTGCATCCATGTTATCGATAAAAAGCACGGTTTCAATTTATTTAATAAAACATTATCAATATGTCGATTTGGACAAAATTCAAATGATACAGGAATTGTTCGATGTTGTTCAATTAATGTTGTTAATTTCACATTATTATTTAATAATTTCGATGGTTGTTTCAGATTATTGATAATTGTTTGTTTCCATGTTGTAGATTTTTCAACGATTAATTCACGCATTTCACTTTATTACAATGTTTATTATTGGAGTACAGTTGGTAGAATGTATCAAAGATTTTAATTGCCTTATCATTTATTTTATTTACATTTCATTGAATGTTTGAATAACAAGAAAAAAACGTCAACTTATAAATTAAAGTTATTCTAATTATTATTATTGAAGAAAAAAAATTGTAAAATATTTCAATATACAAGAAATACTCGTTGATTTGTATAATTTGTTTAAGAAAAAATATGTTAATTTATTATTATTATTAATGAATACAACCTGAATTCTCAATATGAGAAAAGCCGACGTTTTATTATTGTAAAATACAATCTATTTTCCAATTATTATTATTATTTTTCAAGTTTATAATAAAAAGCAAGCATCGATTGATAAGTTAACTAACTGTGTCATTTCTTTTTAAGTCGACTAACTATCCATTCCAAACCTTGATATAATCTGAAACAACAACAAATAATATTGTTTTAAATTCGCATTATTGAAAGCAATTGTAATGTGAAAGCAGTATACAATTAAGTATTATACAGAGGTAAACGACCGATATCTAAAAATAATTGAGTGAAAACTAGTAAATTTTCGAAAATTGAGGAAGAAATTATTATCACACACACAGTGTTATTAAGTTGAATATTATTTATTATCTGTATGTTTCGTAATATTTAATTTTAGTTGTTTACTATTTCAATTTGTTTAATCAAAGAACGTCAATAATAACTACTAAATGAACAAATGGAATTTTTGCGTCGCTATTACTTAATATGCATTTATATAGATATAGTCATACCCTTCTCCAGTTAGTGCACAACACGATTGTATATGCCATTGTTGTTGTTTAATTGACGTTAAATCTAATTCTTTGGATATTTCAGATGCACTCATCGAACCTTTAACATCTTGTTTATTTGCATAAATAAGAACACCAGCTTTAGATAATTCCTCATTCGATAACATTTTATATAATTCTTCTCTAATAACTGTCAAACGTTCTTTGTCTGTTGAATCTATTACTACTATCACAAACTATAAACAATAAGTATAATTACGATTAATTATTGGATATAAATTATGAAATAATACTTCAGTATTTGTATAATAAGTACTCCAAGCTGCACGTAACGATTGTTGTCCACCTAAATCCCACATAATAAAATGTATATTCCTCCAAACAACTTCTTCAACGTTCGAACCAATTGTTGGACTAGTATGGACAACTTCGTTCATTAGAAATTGGTATAAAATTGTTGTTTTACCAGCATTATCGAGACCGACTATCACAATTTTATGTTCTAAAAATTTCGTAAAAAGAAAAAATTAATATATAAAAATCTAACCTCAAAAAAAACAAACCGAACCTTCATTGCCAAAAAGACTCCATAATTTTGAAAACAATAAACCCATTTTGTTGATTTACTAAATTAATATTCACAAAACTAAATAATAATTAGAAATACAAAAACAAAAAAAACGTAATTATTATTCGTGTTTTGTTTTTTGTAAATATGTTCACTTGAAAATACCAATCATATGGTTTCACTATTTATTTTTAGATTTACGTTCATTACGTTTAAATTTTCAAGTTTCTTTGTTAACTAATTCTTTGTTTGATTTAAAAAAAATAATTAACTAGAACATTGTCTTATTTTAGCGTCATAACTGAAAGTTTATGTGAAAGCCCATCATTTAATCAAATCTAAATTGAAATCATTTGGAATGACGCACCTCGTACCTCGTTATGACGTCATAGTAGACTTTCAATAGACATTTTCATTTCTGAAAATTTATATTGCGCACGCGTCAATTTTTACGGACACTATATAAATATATTCTAAAATTAAATAATTAAACTGTAAATAATAATAAATATATATTGTTCCTTGTTTATAAGTATATGGGGAACAACAATTTAGATCGGTCTAATGAACAACTAACCATGAAATAAACAAGATGTTTGGCTCTAATCTCTAATAGATTGGCAACATTGCCCCATGATTCTTCCACGTACTCAATAGTGCCAACGAAAGACAACTCGGAAACAAATGTATCCAAAATATAAATACATACATCAATATACTATATACTTAGCATAGATGCAATGCTGGTTGCCTATAACAAACTACATATAGAGTTAATATAATATGTCGTGTTATGACATGTTAAACATAACCTTTGAATCCAGAAAATCATAATTTTGGATTCGTAACAATACTCATTCGCCTCAAATAAATATACAGTGTTTTTATCTAATTGTATCGAATTATTTATAATCGAAAAAACTCCAATAACATGTGATATAATAGCTTAAGGTTAGCACCACACTATAACGCAACAGTCTGTTATCGTGGCATGTTATTTTATGTTAAGCTGCTTTACTGTATGTGAACATGGACCGGATTGATGAGGAGAAATTCATTGATATTGTAAAGCAATTTACGTTTTTATATGATTGTAGACATAAAAATTATAAAGATCATCAATTGAGAAATGAGGCATGGATGAAAATAGGAAAATCATTCAATTTATCAGGTAATCAATTGGCGTAATTTTGTCTAATTGTATCTATAGTTGTTATTTAAGTGCTTGAAGCGAAAAATGTTTGGACGAAATTACGAAATTGCTATACGAATGCATTGAAACGACGAAAATCGTCATCGAATGGACAACCGTTGAGAAAATCTAGTAAATGGAAATTTGAAGATCGACTCGCCTTTCTATCACCATTTATAGAAGAAAGAACGTAATTATTGAATATAGTATATTGTCTATTCCTTTGTTATGAATTTTTCAAAGTATTTTTTATACTTATATTTCCTTCTTTTTTATTTAGGAGGAGATATAAATTAATTTTTATATTATGAGTTTTTCATTAATATTGTCATTGTTATTCACTGGGAATTGAACCTATAGTTTAGTGGTCAGAACATCCGACCGGCAATCGGACGACCTGGGTTCAATTTCCAGTGAATAACAATGAAGAACTCTCAAAAAAATCTACTCCTTAGTACAAATGAAGGAATTACAAATATAAAAAAACGTAATTATTTTTAACAATTATTATTTAATAATTGATTTAGCTCTTCTATAAATCGCCTAATCGAGGAGACTGATGATAATGTCATGTTTGTCGATGATGATCCATTAATTGAAAATAATAAACCATCAATAGAATTAGGTTCCACTCAAATTGAAACAAATTGTTTTGAAGAGAATCAATTCGTTGATGAAGTTAATAAGAATAAAAGTATGGATACATATTTTGAACGTATATCTGATGTTATTAAAATGAATACGAATTTAGTGAATAATGTTTTAATGAAGAAAAACGATGTAAATTATGCTAAAGATGAGACTGAAATGTTCTATTTAAGTTTAGCTAGAACAATAAAGACATTACCAAAAATGAAACAAGCTGATATTCGTATGCAATTTTGTTCGATGGTTTCTCAAGCTGAAATTGATTGTTTCACAACTAAACCAACATCAATTGAGGCTTCACTATAATTTTTATTGTTTCTATTATGTTATGAATAAATGAATTTTTGTTTTGTTATTCATTGAATCTGGATTCTATTGCGCTCCAACAATTTTTTTTCTTATTTATTGTTGTTTTATTGTTCCAATTCTATTTCGTTTTTTTTTTGTTCCTAATCAAAATAGAAGACAATACGTTACGAAGTAGCTTATTTACGATAAAAATCGGTTTAGATGTAATCCAGAACAATAAAAAAAACTATATAGTTGAAGTGAATAATCTGATAAGTTTATCAGTTACGGGTTGATTAGTGGATGATTCAGGGAACAAAAAATTACAATCAACTATATATATTTCTATTAGAGACTTTCGTCGATATTGAGAAATGGTCATTCATTATTTCTAATGCAATCGAATTTGCTCAATGACCAGAATAAAAACATTACAGTAAAACCTCCACTAACGAACAGCTGCTATGACAAACTTTCAAATTATCGTAACGTGTTATACGTGTTGAGATGCATTAAAAGTCTTGCAACATTTCTAGAATTTCTCGAAACTTCACCAGTTTAATTTCGTAATAAAATATGATAGAAGTCTTCGTAGCTAACTTGTGGAGGGTATATAAGCCCGTAACGTGCAATGCAAACTGAAGAATATCTCCAGTAGGTCAACCATTACTATTGTGAATTGTGGGTTCCTCAAAGGCTCTGAACGTTGAAGCTTTGCGGAGCTCACTGAAAGTGACGCCAAATGTTACCATTCGGAAATTGGTAAATCACCTAAGCAACACTCTTTCGAGATGGGTCCATCATGGACGTTGTGATTCGGACAAAGCTTTCAACATTAGCATTTGCGAATCACTGCTACTTTGTGCTCCATAGAAAGGACTTTTTGTGAAATATCGTAATTGGAGATAACATCTGACAATGAGTGTTCTATGTGAATCATATGAGAAATTGTCAGTGACTTTAAAGTGGTAACAACCTCGAAACCAACCAAAATTGGAACTTACTTCTTTGCTGGGGCACTCAATATGAGTTTTATTTCAGGTTTCTAAGTGCCGGTGCTTTTTTACAGCACAATTACAGAAGCTGGCTGATGTAGTCTTCCAAAATCTCCGGAAATGTGAGAAGGTTTATTTTCTACATAATAATAATAACGCACATCTACATGTCGTGGCAGAATATTTTAAAGCTAAACTAGGATCTTTTACCATATTCTGCCGATTCTCCCTACTCCCTAATATCTGTTTTTACATCTAAATAAATAACTTTGAGATAAACAATTCGACGATCAGACTGGGCTCAAAAATCAGGCTACTGACTTTTTCAACTCTCAGTCAGCAGAGCATTGAGAGAGGGGAACAGAAAAACTACCACGTCGTTCGTTGGACGTTATCGATAGTGATGAAAATTATATTACCGAATAAACTTCTAGCATGAGAAACTAAGTATAGCTTGAAAAAAAAAAAATTGAAGAGTGTTGAAGGGATTTCATATAACCTAATAAATTCCAACAGATATCTCCCTTGGGCGGACACCTTTCATGAGCGGACACTTTCCAATTTTACACATTTCTTTTATGTTAATTTCATAAGGTAAAACGTCTATTTAGCGAACCATTTATTGGATAGACGCGGACTTGATACTTGAGGCTTTTTTTCCTTGGAATTCTTATAAATAAATTCTTTGGAGCTAAACGTCTGTTGATGGTCCCAACACATCACTCTTACCCTCTTATACGGACAACTTTAAAGCTTCATTATTGATATAAATATATATGTGATAAGTTAAAAAATATAGACTGCCAATATTTCAACTTTGATCTTATTTTTTGAAGGGATACAATATAATAAATAATGATTGAAAAAATTCAGATTGATGAGCAAATAATTTCAGCAGACTCAAACGAAATTATGGTGCCGAAATGAAAATTGATGCCTTCTATCTAATTCTTTAGAACAACATATTCAGTCACGTTAGTTAGGTGGCTTTGTTCCCAGAATACCTTTCAATGATTGAGAAACAAATTGTAGATAGGGAACGCTACCAATGACAATACGCAACAGTTTTCTGAAAATTCTAGGAAATATCTTTTTTGGGCGACTATTTCTCTTATTGTTAGACGGACACGTCTTTTGATCGTACACTTTACGTTTCCCATATATGTCGCACCCAAGAAAAGATTTACTGTATTTTTTTGAGAATTTAGGATTTCAGGCGGGATTACAAAAAATTTTTGTTTTCAGATTTTGATGTTACATTTATTTTACACTAAATCCAATGGTACATATAAAATTTAATTATCTCATTATTTAAAAAAAATTTACTTCTACACAAATATCATAAAAAAATTGATAATAATTATAAATATAAATAAATAAAAACATCAACAGTATAAATTAGAATTATAAAAAAAAAAGTTACGACATTTATAATAGAACGTCGAATAAAGCTGAATAAATTATGAAAACACCCTGTAACAGTACTTTATATTCTCCTCTTAAATCTATTTAAACTTTGAAATAAGTTTAGACAAAAAAAAGTCTATATATTGTCGATTAAAACAGTTATTTTGATGTTTGTTAATTCCAAATTTATATTCAGCGCTCAATTATATGATTTTAATGACTAGACAACTGAAATGGCAACTTTATGGCTATTATTCAAAGCCGGCTGTAAACGTATTGTATGCCGTATTGATGTACCAGATCCGGAACGTCTTGATGAATGTGTCAATGATGTTGTTACAGTACCTGTTGAATCACCACTACCATAACCCCAACAATGTCCATTAATACCGGGTATACACAATGATAGACAGTTCGCTATCCATGTGAATGGTGGTAATTTTCTACACGGATCGAAGTTTAAATGTTTTAATAATGAACAGCATCTAGATTAATAAAACAAACAGAAAAAAAAAACAGAGAAGAATATCTCTTGGTAAAATTAGCTCAGTTCTAATAAAATTGAATCGATATTGCAACAAAAACTACTTTTAATTGTTTAAAAAAAAAAAACACGAAAATATATTACTATTACATTATTATTAGAAAAGTTCCAATTTATCTACTTGAATGCGAAAAGTGGTCAAACTACAAATACAAACAACGACCAAATCTAAAGTTAATTAGGAAAAAAAAAACGTGAAGAAGATAATTTTGTGCTGAGCTATATAATTCGTTGATCAATTAAATGATGATGGTGATGATAAATTTATGACTTACCGTAAATTTCTACATAGATGCGTTGAAAATAAACAATAAATTACTGGGTTAGCGGCCGAATTTAATGGTGCTAAACTTTGTATTAATGTAGCTATAGCAATATTTGTTTGTGTTTTTGGAATGTGACCATATACTTGAAGCAAATCAAATACTATATAAGGACTCCAACATATGACGAACACTAGAAAATCAAACAAATTATTTTAATTTCCAATTTTCAACTATTAGAAAGAATTAATTTCAATTTAATAACACAAATATTAGTTTGTTTATAAAGAGATTATCGATTTTTTGTTTGTTTTATGTAATAGATAATTAAAAATTGCGGAAATTAATCGAGTTTCACCCGGCGCCTCCACCAATTTTCAACATTATATTTATTCTAAACGAGAATTTATAAAATTGTTATTCGATAATAATAAAATGATTAATCATCATTCAAGATGGTAATCTATAGACTGAACTCGATCTAAAACAATGGTGATGTCAGCCAATTTTTTTTTTGGTATCCAAATCGTTCAATTGCGATTCTATTCTTTGTTCATTCAACTTTCGCCTGAGTTTGTTGTTACTATCCATTATCGTTCTCTATGTACGTCCATTTTATTTGTTTTTTAGTCTTGACAATCAAGACGCGATAAAATCCTATTACTCTCTCTCTCTCTCTCTCCCTCTTTCTCTAACATACTTCGACTAAACAAGTATCAGTTGTTGTTGATAATGTTCCAATTAAATTAATTTGAATTCACTTCTATAGTTTTTTGAAATTTAATATAATAAATCGATAAAACGTCTGCTAGGAATAGTAATTCCAATGGGGCTATTTTGTTTTGTTTTTGTTTTTTTTTAAGAAGAAAGCTCCAATGATTTCCAATTGCTTATAAGAAACTCACTTTATATTTATATTATTTTGTGATTCTCCATTCGAAACAAGCTTCTCAAAACGATAATATAAACGAATGCAATTGAGTTCAATAGTGAAAGACTAAATTCTCTTTATCATGTTTTTTTTTTTTAACAGTACAAAGCAAAATATAATCGAGTGTTTGAAAGCAAGATGATTGCTTTTAAAAATTGGATGGTATCGGATATTTCAAACCAAATAAATTGATTCCACTAGACATTTCTTTTACTTAACTACAATAAATATCCAATAATTTGGTTTGACGCAAATTATAAGGCACACGAGAATTATTTAGAACAATAAATTGAAACTAATGGTAAATAATGATCGTTAGACAGAAAAAGAACGGTCGGTATTGCATAATATTTCTTTTTTAAGTAATATTTTTGTAAGCGAAAACAAGAATACAGTCAGTTCTCGACTTGATTTGCGATTAAATTTTAGTTTTTTAGTCTATAAAAGGATAAGAGTCAATCTACACTATAGTTCGAGCTAGCTCCGAACTCGATCTGGTAAAGTCCTCTCCAGCGGTAAATAACCGATTGAACTGGGAACAGAAGAGTATTCAAGTTATCGGTACATACCTTAACCGATTCGATCTCGCTCAAAAATTAGCAAAGAGGAACGTTAATCGAATAAATTGAACAAACGATGAATAGATGGATAGAAGATATACAGCAATAAAAAAATCTAAATCCAATGCGGGAGTGTATGCCTCAAGACTTTCTCAGGATCTCAAGTGCAAGTAATGATACAGGCATCAGTTGTTTTAAAAGTTCGTAGGCTTTGCTAAACTACACAGCATTAAAATAATGAGTGAAGCTACCAAAGCAGGCACGGGAGGCTGGAAATTCTAAAAGAAATATTAAAGACACAAGAAATTCTCAATCTAGATCAAACAGTTCCATATTGGAGAAAAATGCTGAATTGGTTATACATATCCAAACAAGACAAACTTTTTCTGAGGCTTAAGGTTTCTAAAGATAGGCTAACACTTTAACTTATTGTTAGTGAAAATACTGCTAGAGGTTGCAAAATAGAACTACTTCTGATATATCACAAGGAAATTCCAAAATTGGCCCTAAGACTTCAATACCTATCATTTGGAAATTCAAACGAAGAGCATGAATGGCACGAGAAATCTTCGAGGTCTGATTTTTGTATCAGCTTCTTTAAAAGATGAAAATAGTCTATCACTTAAGATTTTGCGATTAGTTGACAATATACCGAGATATCCGCTTTGTGATCATGAAAATATAAAAATACTATTCCTTTCTCCGAATACAACAATCGTCATTAATGAACCAATGGAGCAAGGCGTTATATACACATTTGAACACATTTGAACAATTATTACCTAAGAAAAATATATTTAGGCTAGCAATAGGAGCTGTTGATATGAATAGAACGAAAAATCCCAATTTTTGAAGGAGTTCGAAATTTATAAAGTTGCACAAAATATTGATGATATTTGAAGTGAAGTTGCGATATATGCCATGAATAATCAATGGAATAGTCTTATGCTACAATTGGATGAGTGAAATAGTATAGCGACTGAAGAAGATCCAGTTTAAGTGACTAAACAACTAAATTTAAATCTAGAGTTAGAGGATTTCGTTGAATTGATTGAGTCATTCAGCAGAACTGCGAAACCATGGATTGATGGAGCTTGGGAAAATTTGTTTCAGAAGAAGTAAATAAATACTGTTCAGCTGGCTGAATATCTAAATATGATTCTGATCCTAAGTGATCTGCGAAATTTACAAGAGCAGTGGATGATGTTATTGAATTTTACATTTTAATTTAGTTATTAGAAAAAAGGGCCAAAAGGCAATTAACACTAGACCAATACTTAAAGTAGGTCGTCCATATTTGTTGAATTAATATGTGAAATAAATAATATTCTACTCAATGTATTGTCTGTCGAGGATGCTTAATTTCATCGACTCATACGAAAAAGCTTCTTAAACCAATTAATCGCGTAATGCGAGTACTTTCTGTATTATAGAATTTAACCCGGCGCATCCACCAATTTTGAATGCACAAACTAATTATTATTTAATTATATAGATATATGATGACTCAACTTACTAAAAACGATGACAAAGGTCATTTTTACAGTCTTGATTTTTGCACGAGGTATTATACCCCTGGAGCTAGCACGACGTGTATCATGTTCATCATTTAAATATCTTGGTGGTCTATCACGATGATCATCACCTATAACAAACATCAACTTCTATTAGAAAAAAAATAAAATAAAAACAAATACCGACATTTAATAATAATTGGAATTTAGAATTAGAATTGTAGACAGACAAGATAATAATTTTGTTGTTATTTTTTTTTTATGTTGTTGTAATGGAGAAAGTCCGAAAATTACAGTAATTTCTGTCTGTCGTTTTTCGATTATTTGCGGTAGTTGTTAGTTAATTTTCAGAAAACTTAATACTATAACGATATCAGTGTAGGATGACGTCTAGACGACTATACAAAAAAAATAAAATTATACCGAATAAAATAAATAAATAAATATTTGTGATATAAATAAATTCTATACTTACTATGACGCATCGGAATGTGGCCGACAGGTATTAAAAGTTTACTTTTCGTCCATATTGTCCAAACAATAACAGCATAACAAGCACTAATAATTAGAGCCGGAACAACAAATAATACAAGAGCCACTAATGTCATATAGACTTTCCATTGCCATTGTTTGAGATCGATCCAACATTGGGGAATATCTAGAAAAAAATCAACAAATCACATTTCAACACATGTGCAACAATTATTGGTTGAGAAAATTTTAGTTTTTCTTCAATAGAAAATCCAATAATTTATTATGAGAACGACTCAAAAAAACGTAGTTTCCAACGACAGATTTATATGTTCAACGAATCTGTTTCCAACATAATAAAAAAAAAGTAATCATAAAGTTCAATTTTATTGTTTGCTAAACGTAGATGAATGTTGACATGTAGTGGAAATTTTCAAATTAAATTGGCCCAATATTAACAAAAACACCCACCCACATTCAAACAAAATGAACAATTTTGATTATCAAGTTTAATTCTATTTGTTTAGAACTTTTAGAATCGACTCACAACTCACCTTCAATTGGTTTCTCTTCGAATAGGAAAATCGTCGGTAATGAGAACAAGATACTTAAAATCCAAGCCAAAACCACAAGTAATCTGGCACGTTTCCCTATATTATTATAACAAGAAAATTCCATATATTATTACATTTGAATGATAATATTTAATATAACTGATGATAGACGGGGAGAAATTCATTTAATATTTTGCACATAATTGAATTTTTCACTATATCAAGCTATAAAACTCGAACATCTTCCTAGTAAAACGGGTATCATTCGACAAAACAATAATAAAACACAAATGAAATTAGATTGCGTATATTGGTCGACGAATTTCTAATTAAATTAATGAAGCAAAAAATCGGTAAGTATTGTTTTTTTTTGAAAAATTTCCCAAAAAAAAACAGCTGGAACAGTTTATTCTTCGACCTCTTGTCTGGATTTTTAGAATTGTGACGTTGAAGTGGTCGAATAAAGTTTTTATTGTTCCCATGTGTTTTGATTGTATTTCGTTTGGAAGCAAAACAATAAACATTTATTTTTGATTGAAAATTTTCATTTTTCTTGAAATATACAGGATTTGTAAGTCATACTGTTAAATTGAAGGGAGGATAGAAGGCTAAATTCTAAGATGAAAAGTCATTAGGCATTTTTACACTTAACTCACCGTTAATTAGCTATTAATCGAATAAAGTAGCCAATGAGAGAAGCGCATAGGCGAAATAATAATCTGCGGGGGTTTTTAACTAGGCGGAGATAGAGGCACGTCAGCGGTGCAAGCTCGTCCCACCACCATAAAACGTCAAGCGTCAAGCGTTCCGATTCCGCCTACGTACTTCTCTCGTTCTCTATTCCATTTAATTGATAACTAATTAACGGTAGGTCAGGTGCAAAAATGTCTAAGGACTTTTCGTCTCAGAATTTCATACCTTACCCAAATTTTAGCTTAACAACATGACCTTCAACTCACTTTGTATTGCAATATTGCATTGTTTCTATAGATAATAGTGTCTCGTTGATTAATAAAATATATATAGAAGAAATAATGAGGTCTTGCATGATTGACTCTATGATTGGGTGTAATTATTTGTTTATGCAATTAGCATATAATTGCGGAAAATTCTTCATTAATACATATTTATAACAAATTTTCAACGTATAAATTGCGAATCACTTCGAATTCGTTTTCTCTTTCATAATAATAATAATAATAATAATAATAAAAATAATAAAATAAAGTCTTACAACTGCCGGAGAAGTTCATCGGATGTGTAATGGCATCATATCGGTCAATTGACAATGCAACTAATACGTAAGTGGATGAATATGTGACAACAGCTTGAAGGAAACGTATCAACTTGCATAGGATATTGCCAGCATACCAGGCAACGGTTATCCTCCAGGCAATGTCCGTTGAAACGTTAATCAAACCAACTGCCAAATCTAGAACAAGCTTTATCATTTATCAAAAAAATCACTCACATAATACAATATAATCAAGTTTTATGTATTTAATAAAAAGGAATAAAATAAAAATCAAGATTTAATCCAAATAAATGTATAACGTTTAAATGAAAATACATGATATTATTCGACTTTAAGTTCCCATTTGTCTTTATTTTCATTGATAACGATTCGTATTTTTGTTGATGGAGTGAGAATAAAATTGAAGAAATATTGTCGATAAAACTACCGCATTTTGATGAATTTTGAACTGGACTGCAATAATAATCAAGATACAGTTAAACCTCCCTTAACAGATACCTCTAATTCACCAAACCTACGAATTGAGCAGAACCTCTGTTTGACGAATGCGGACACAATACTTATTTAACCAATTAAGAAGTTTACCGCTTTCAACCGAAGATGACTTTCTAATTTCTTCATATTACAATCTATAATTTTCTCAAGAAGTCCACTGCTCTTGGATGAACACATTTGAACGTGCTTTGAATGTAATGCCGTTTTGCTGAGTTCGAATAGATTTCATTAGGATAACCCAAATAGGAAATGATTTCTATTAATTGGAAAATGGTTCAATGAGTTGTTGCTGACGGCCTATTCCTTATGAAATGAGTAACGACATTTTCAAATTTTACTTTTATATACAGATTTCTAGCGTAAATGTGTCCGTCAAGTAGAAAAATCGAAATTATTGATCTAATCGAGAAGAGTTCTTTAAGTACGCGTAATGTTGCCGTATAATGACTTAATAGTTATTTCCGTTACATCGATGCAAAGTCAGGGATTCTGGCAGGCTTGAAGTGACGATACGAGTCAGATTGCGAGATTATTTGTAATCTCAACAAAAGCACGTTGTTATACAGGAGGTATGGTCGAGTAGAAGCTATATATTACGTACGAGGTCTTGTTGAGAATAATCTGTACCTCAACAAGTGTCGTCACTTGAGTCTGTCAGGATCCCTACATTTGCACATATATGTATCGAGCGATACTTTTGTAATACCAACGGTAGTAGTCGAATTTGTGAGGAAAATTTTTTCAATTGCTTATAAAAATCGGCTCACTATTAGGCATTTTCTCAACAATATTGTATCAGCCCTATGAGCTCTCCAGTCCTCAGTATGCCTTTCTTTTCATTATCCTCACTGTCTATCGCTCATGACATCACCTAACAAACATCATTCCTTTCATCACATTATTAATCGATGGGACGATGTATAGTCCCGTGGTTTGTCTTGGAATTCCAATAGCACGACCAGCTTTCCAGTTTTTCATGCAACTAGAAGATATCTCTCAGTTACATACACTTAATATATATCCTGATACAGCCTTCGATACTTCGTGAATCATACTCGGCATGGAACCATCCACTCTTGGTGCTCTGCTCACATGAAGTAGAAAAAATGCGTTAAATAAAACACTCACAATCTAACTCCACGAGGAAGTAGATAAACCAGTCAGACGCACGCTAGAAATCAGACAGCCATGCCGAGGTCTACTGAGCTTATAGATATGACCCGAATGATCACTGTTATTCTCAGTAGAAACAAAATCATGTCATATACTTTCTTTCGCTACCGAACCTTGGTTGACTCGCACATTTGCACTTCTATATTACGGAGCGCTATTGCATCCAAATCGATCCTTCTACCATTCTAAAATTCCCTTCGCAGATAAATGTCAATATAGAGACATACAGAATAGCATAGTTTACGTACGCCAAACATCACTCGAAAGTCTAACCTTTCCGATTGGTATTACAAAGAAATTAGTTACCAGTAACAATACACAGTAGTTTTCTAAAAGTCATAGGAAATATCTATTGGGCAGAGAGACCTTTCTTAAATGGAGACTTCTCTTTTCCATTGAAGGTGCCCACTCAAGAGAGTTTCGACTGTAGGTAGTTGAAAAGTAATAATAATTCCAACGTTTCTAGTGATAATACACAGCAGTTTTCTAAAAGTTATAGGAAACATCGCTCCATTAAACGAGTACTTCTCTTTTTCCCGTAGGTGTACATCCAAGAGAGTTTCTACTGTACTTGAAAAGTAATAATAATGGTGTTTGTTGTTGTGATTTTGGTATTTACTTGAAAATCGATTCTAAACTCAAATTACTCTATATTCTCTATACGTATAATAAATAAAAGATCGTGCTCAATATAAATAAAGTTTTAAGATTAATTTCGTATTAAATACTTAGGAATGCAATTGTAAATTTATAAAATAGTACAAATCTTCTAATAATACTTACCGGCAATGGCTAGTTGTCTGATAAAGAAATTCATTCGTGATTTGCGACTTTTGCTAACAAGAAGGGCAACTAGAACAGCTGAATTTCCTAATACGATCATTGTAAATAATACCCATAATATTGTGAATTGTTCTGTCTAAAAAAGAAATGAAACAAATCAAATTTTTATTACTTTATATTAAATCAACAAGTAGCTATACAAAATATACATACAAAAATATATCGCTCAATAGCCTAATTTTTTTTTTTAAACTTTATGTCAATAATAAATGTTAATCGAGTCGCTCACAAATAATTTGCAGTTCTGGCATGAGTTTCAAATAAATGCATAAATAAGAGGAATGAAAAATAGTTGTGTGAATTAGATAGTATTGATTTTTGTTCAACAATAATGAAATTTACTGGAACATCAACTTTTGAAAGTTCCCAGTAAAACTATATTAGAATCGAATACTATAAGTGGCTCTCTAATATCAAAATTTTGTATTGATTTTTGTCTTATATAATATTATTGTATTGTGCTTTTGGGAATTGAAATAATGAACTATACAATATATAAAATAAATCACGTCTATATCTATATGATTTATTTATTTATTTTTTCTCTCAATTTAATTTAATACAACTTATCTAACAAATAAATCTTGTCACCATATTATTCTATATTGTTGTTTGTTGTCCATTGTTATTATTGTGGCTTGTTTTATGATTAATTAGTTTAAATTATAATCAAAATTGTATTATTTATAGTTTATGCGAAATAAACGCTTTTTTTTTTTGATTGTGCGAGTTAAATTCGAAAATCGTCTGTTCTATATTACTGTTTTATTTCAAATTGTTATTTCAGATTTCATGTTTATGGTTAAATGTTTTTTTTTTTTATACAAGACGATCAACAATAAAGAAAAACTTTGGAAGTTAAAGAAATGACGAATTGCTCATCCATGAATCTACTCAAGAAGATTAAAATTTGTACTCATTTTTTTCCAAAATATATACAGACTGTCCTGCGATGCTTAATCGTCTCAAAAGTTCAATTATTTTTATTTTTCCAATAACTTAAACACACTCTACTTGTATAATAATTAATTGGTGACAAATTAGAAAATTCCACTAAATTTTATTTAGGAGTAGTTTTAAATTCAAATAAGAAAACGTAGACTCTCTTATTTCAAGTCGATAAAATGATAGGTTCTCAATAAATATGCTGTTGAGATTAACTTAAATAGAGCTTATAACGATCGTACCACGCTATTTCTCCTCAAAGTTGGCGTTGACTCTGTGAACGTAGGTCTGTTAATTGTTTCAGCCGTCTGTCGGTAATGTAGATTACTGACGCTAATTATACTAATAATTTGTAGTCAATTATCAATTAACAGCAAACTTTGATTTTCTACATTCTTGCACAAATTTTTGGATCTATTTTACATTATTCAATCATTTTATCACGTTATAATCCAGTCTCAATATTCTAACCTTAATTATTGTCAAAAAATATATCAACAAATGTCAAATTTAATTATGCATGAACTACACTAGGCCCTACGTTCTCAAATGCAACGCCAACTTTGAGGAGAAATAGCGTGGTACGATCGTTATACGTATGCATAAATGCGCTGCCGCCAAAATTAACTATACCAATAGAAATTGCATGTGTAAACTTTAACTCATATCTATAAACAAGATATTTTATAACTTGCACGTGTAAATACACATTTCAAAGACGAAAAATTACAGTTATATATAGACAAGAAATATTCAATTAATAGTAATAAAAAATGTACAAAGGGTGATCTGGAAATAATGATAATCGATAATAAAACACAATTATCAGATAAACAGGAGTTTCTTTTGAAGAAAAAACCACTATCTTGCGTCTCTCAAAATGTTTCTACAGTCGCCATCAACTGGCTTTCGTTTTCAAATTTCTCGCCGCTGAGTCACTCATTCAGCCGGCGAAACCCACTTCTCGAATAGCGACCATCGCAACCTCGGTTTTGTGTACGGGTGCGTTGTTCTGGGCAAATAGCATTCCAGTTCGCAGTTTGCTACGCCTTTATGTTTCTTGGTAGCTTCCCGCAATCTTCTTATTTGGTCACCATAGTAAGAGGCCTTTATAATTGCTTCCTTCTCTAGGTAATCCACCATAACTATAAGCTCGAAAGCCCAAAAAATATTTGATCCAGGTCTTATCCATTGTTTCAAATTTTTTCGGATTAGTAATATTCGGAGTTTGCTCTTTAAATATAGAATCGTTTCTTTTGTTTGGCGGTTAACAGATTCCTGTGATCTCAGCTGAATGTCTGATGGTCACTCTTTGGTCAGCTAAAACAAGATCTCCATTTTTTTTATATAATTGCCGATGTGGATTCGATTTTCGTCGCAATTCTATGGATGCCCTGCTCAGATCAAATTCGTTGCTCTAGTGTGCTATTGTTGAATATGAACCGGCACAGTCCTTCAATGTTTTCACCAAGTTGGCGTGTTTGTCGTTGGTAAATATTTATTTTAGGCAGAAGCATTTGATGGCGGTTCTGACTGCTCGTATTCAAATCAATGTAATTCCAAAATATGATTGTGGATTCATACGATTTTTATACCTCTAAGTAGGGATAGCTGGCGTGTAACCCAATTTTTTCTAGATTTTTGAGACCACTAGAAACATTCGATTAACTTCACTTTCGGATCAGCCCTCTTATGAAGAAATATTTCGTCTTTTAACAAAAATTCGAGGCTTGCAAAATATGTTTGATCTTTGAAATTTGTAAAACCAAATGTAGGTTGAATGATGATCTAATAGATTTTCAATGGGAGGCTCATTACAATTGCTCGACTCAAGCAACCCACCGCGTAAATAGTCTTCTTAATAGACCTGGAGACACCGAAAACTTTTGCAAACATAGTTTACATCAAATTTGAGAAAACTGCCAAAATTTGGAGAAACGACTTGAAGTTTCTCCTGCACAATATTCAGGAAGGAATGAAAACCTGAAGAAAATATTTGAATGGACCTTCAAAGGTACGGAATAGGAACTCTCCTCTACGGTATTATTATTTCCGGACGGCCTGTATACAAAAAAAAAATAGATGTTTTGGTTTATTGATTTTAGCACAAAAAATTGAGAAACCTTGTCCAATGATCGGCAATGTTTATTTATTGTTTCCGTTATTGTGTTCTGGTTTTGATGAATCTTTCAAAACAAAAAACCGAAGAAATAAACAGTCGACCAATTTATCAAATACTTTTTGTGAATCAATTTAATATAAAAAAAAACCAATTTAAATTCACCACTTCTGAAATTTAACTAATATCACACTATAGACAATAAAGTTGATTCAATATTATCCTTTGCCAAATTGTAAACTTACGATGCGTAGAAAATAGTTTAATGTTGTGGAAAGATAGTAGACATTTTATTTTTATTATTATCATTAAACGGAATTTAAATAATTAGAAAGAAATTCTGATCACAGCTCATCACTGAATAAAAGAGACGAAATAAAGATAGAATTCGTAAAGTATAACTATATTAAAATTTGAGTTGTACAAAATACGGCCTTGGTCTATGCCAATTAAGATCAACTTTCATCCACTAATACTCGTTAGAATTAAAGCTCTATAATTGATGATAATTATAGTTTCAACTATCGTTATTTGGACAACTAACAAGAATTATAACTATCTAGATGAAGAAACTTTCTCTTGTATAGTATCGAAATTTTGTAAAATTGTTTTATCGATTTTATTGGAGCCTATTATTTCCTAAACTATACATATATATACTGCTAAATCTTGTTCGTATTTCACAAAGTCAATATCTGATTTGTGATTTGTATAAATCTATAACGCATCAAGGCAAAAAGAAATCTATTCCGCTTAAATTAAATTATGAGAATATCTTGCTTGGAAATTAGCAATTTTCTACAATATATCAACAGTATAATGTCATAAATTCCAATAATATTTGAACAAAGATTACGATAAGAGTCGTCTTTTAAATGGGCAAAGATGCTTAATAAATTTTAATAAAAAGATAAATGTCTATAATTTTTTTTAATGGTCATTACATACGTTATAAGTGGTAATATTTCACATTATATTTTATATATAAAAGGGCGTTATAGAAGTGATTATTATCAACGAACAACTACATTATATTATCGTTATTTAGTTATAATTGTGATTGAAAAAAAAATGATAATAATAATTTTGTCATTTCTTGTTCAGTTAATAAATGAACAATAATTCGTTGGTACAGACGTTGACTTCTATTGAATTTTACAATGCTAATTTTGAAGTTTAATTAACTATGAAATTGTTATGTTTAAATGTAATATTGCCATCGTTATTAGTCATTTATTTGTAATTTTCATCAATTCACAACGCAGACTATACCGGGTGGTCCATTGACCTGACAAAGCCAAATATTTTCAATTTTGTTTTTAGAATTAGTATCTCGATCATCGAGTTTGATGTAATAGCAGGATACATAATTAATTTTTTTAAGTTTTACTTTTCACACTCTTTAGGCCGTTCTAATCAAATTATCCAAAAAGAACGAAATTCAATATACGACCTCTATTATCACTCCATGCACAACACTGCTTTCAATCATCTGTATAAGTTGTGGATGTTGGAAAGTGCCAAAAGCTTTTGTTTGAAGGTTTCTTGGACTTTTCAAGAAAACTGATCATTCCTTAAATTTTTTGCGTTTTTTATTCGGATGATGTATCTGAAATCGTCAACCGGAATATTTAAAAACATATTCTGAAACAATGCATTCTGGACAAAATAATCACCATCGACTTCGACATATTATCAACGATCCAACAAAGCACCCACTCCCACTCCACTACGAAAAGTTTGATGGCAACGATAGACCAAAGATCGCGCAATTCGTACATAGTGACTGTAATATGAAGTTTTACCACTCCCATCAAAAACAAACCCCTCTCCAACAGATTTATTACAAGTTACGATATTTTTTTTAAAGAAGCCTAATCAAAACTGATCATGATTTAAGAAACGCCAACCGCCAATCAATCGATCAAAAAAACTTAATTCACTTGAATTTAACTGTTCATCTGATGATGTAAGAATCGATATGTTCCTTGCAGATGGACCAGCTTTGGATTCTCGGGCTGTTATTTAAACAACAATCGTTTTTCTGATAGTAGAGCAACGCTACCCTTCTCCACACGTTACCGTACATGTTGTGAAAGTTTTCAAAGAAGCTAGTTGTGCCAAACCTCCAATAACAAAAAACACCCGCTAACAGTTACTCATACTATTCTAGTGGCTGTTAATTCAAATTCACATGCAAGGATGAGAAGTTTATCGTTATAGATTCAGGAATATCGCGGTCTAGTATATTAAGAATTCTTCACAATTTTGAACAGCATTCTTATCATATTTCTGAGCCAAAATGACTCTCGTAGGCGGACATTGTGAAAATTAGACAGAGTGGAGGCGTGGACAATGGAAAAGAGTGATATTTAAAGAATAGAGGCTTCAGAAACGTGTCAGTATTACAGTATATAGAGAATCTCTTGGATGGAAAGGATGATGTTAGCATCGTCCTATTGAGTCGAATAAAAATAAAAGAAGTGATCCTGATGAATATTAAGAAGCGGAAATTATTATATTTGGCCAATATAATAAGAGGGGAGAAATACTAGCTACTCCAAAACATAATTCAGTGAAGAATAGCTGGACAGCATTCAATAGAAAGAAGAAGACATTTATGGCTTAAAAATCTTCGTGGTAGGTACAACTCCAGTCTCTTCAGAGCAGCAGTTTCAAGAATATAGAATAGCCTTTGTAACAAAACCGGCTCTTGAGAATGAACAAGTGGAAAATCAAAATTTCCTAGAATTTGTTTTTGTTTGAGAATGAAGCCATCTCCACCAATCACGGGCAAGTAAATTTGAGAAATATACACTATGCTGGACTGGGTACTTATTATAAGCGGCTATAATCAACAACCGTGGTCTGTAAACGTATGGTGTATGAAATAAAGTATTAATATTGCTTGGATGACTCGTTGCCCTCATTATTGGAGGTTTCCAGCAGAACTGGGCCTTAGCTTCCAAAGAAATACGACATCGTCAATATCCCAGTCGTGGGGTTGAACTTGGTGGACTGATTCATTGGCCAACACACTCTCCTGATCTTACTCTACTCGACCTTTTCTTATGGAATAATCTCACAAAAAAGTTACCACAACGACTGAAAATTTGGATCAAAGAATTCGGAATGCTGGTCTAGCAATTGCTCCCGAAATTTTAGTGGCCACACAGCGATCATTACAGGTGCGCTTAGGAAAATCTAATGTTGATTTCGAATAATTTGACGTTTGAATTGCAATTTTGATCACAAAAGTCGTTGAAGGGATAGAATATCAAGATTTGTGAACATCAACTTTAATGGATCACTCTGTATCTTGACAAAATTAAATATTATTAAAAATATCGATCCATTTTTTTTTTTTCGTTGGTTATGAATAGAGAAAAATTTCTATTTTATTATTATCGTCTTATAGGGGAGCAAGCAGACAAAAAAGTGAAAAATCTATGAATTTTTTATCGTCGTATCCTTTATCTGATATCCTTCCTTTATGATATTCCTGTCATTACAAATATTATCTATTCACTAGACGTGATATTTTAAGCCAAATATTATAATGTTGAGATGTTGTTTTTTTCTTTTTTGTTGTCAAAAAATGGAAAATCCAAGTTATTCCATTCGAGTTCTTTATTGTTTCAACTAGGTTAGAATATTTGATCAAAATTTCATTGTTTTTTATTTTTATATTAGCATAATTGGGCTTCAAAATTCAAAGAAAAAAATGTAATAATAATAATGATAATAAATGATCCTGAAAATCTCTCTTTTATCGTTTATCGTTGAATTCTTCCATGTCCTCAATTATCTAGAAATTCTATTGTTATCAGTTATGGCGAATGAGTGCCTTCAAATTTCTACTAAATGAAATTTGTAAAAATGGACCATAAAAAAAAACTAATTGAAATTTTGAAGAACTAAAACCGAAACTTTTATAAAGTTTACTATAAAACGAACAATGACGCTTAATTCTAAATAAATAAAGTTTGTTGTGAAATGGCGAATTTTAATTAATAGTAATAATAGATTCGAGAAAAAAAAGCAAATATTGTTTGTAACTTTTTCACCAACACCATGGAAATTTCTTCGTTTTTTCTTCCTGCCAATTTTCCAATCGACAAGAGAAAATTTGTTTTTTTTCTATTTTAATAAAATTTGAAATTATAATGGAAATTTGTTTTATTAATGAAACACTCAAAGTGGAAATCTTTGAAATTCCAAATCAGAAAATTGGGAGCATTTTTAATAAAATAATTTATTCATAAAATAAACTTTAATAATTTATTAATATAAAATATTTAGATATAAAATATGGACTGGATATTAAGATTTAAATAGAAAATTTATGGAGATAAATCAAAGCATTTTTTTGTTTATTATTATTATTATTTAATTTTTATTTGGTGTGAGAATTTTATAAACTTTTTTTTTAATCATAAGTTAAAATTTCATAAATAATCGAAATGTTGCTATTTATTATTTAAAGTCTTCTTTGAAGATCTGTTAACCTATACATATTGTGTGTGCTAAAGATCACAGTTTGGTTTGGATATTGACATGGAGGAATCATCGGTCCCTCTTTCTCGAAAAATGATCAAAGAGCCATTGTTATACCATCAATGACGAACGCTACAAAGCAATAATGCAAGATTTTTTCACCTGAAATGAGCTCTATTGCCAATAGGATGGCGCACTATATGGTGAGATAAATTCGGTGAATCGTTAATTTCGTGAAATAGGCCCCATCACTTGGCCATCGTTGCTGTTACTAAACATATTATTCGATACGTATGTGCAAAGGTGAAGGCACTTGTCTAAGTTATGGAGCATTCTGTATTGTTGAGGATGAGCCATAATTTCACAATCAAACTCGTATAAAAGCCACTCGCAATTCCTAATTTTGCACGCATCTATCGAAAATAGCTATATTCGCAGATATTATTATTATTTTTTTGATGTTGAGAGAGAACAATTTTGCAAGTCGTTATGTACGATAAAATAATCAAAATAAATTACAGTTTATATTGTTGAAAACTTGAGAATAAGAGACTTCATACATACATATATAGATGTTGATGTTGCTAGATAATGAACAATAAATTAATTTCAGTAAATCCCAAAAGTAGTCAAACATGAAAATACACTAAACAAACATAAGGAGCTTTTTATATGAATTTTGTTTGTCATTTGTTTCGAAATAAATACAGCTTTAGTGCGAGATAAAGTTTAACTTAATCGCTATTATTCATTCAATCGGTGATTTTCATTCAACAAAATTAATAATAAATTGAATTATGTGTTGAAATTTTTGTGATAGAATTTTATAGTGTGAGATAAATAAATCGATAGCGAATGTTAATTTTCGTTCAATAAATGAGAACCAGCTGGACAATTACTAGAAAGTCAATTCACAAATTTATTAATAATAAAATTAATAAACCGATTTTCCGTTAAAAAGTTATATGTTATACATAAATACACGTATTATAAAGATAAAACGGAACAAAGTTTTTTCATCATATCCGCTTTTTTATTGTATAAGAGAGAAATAATATAACAGCCGTATTGTGAAACATATGAGCAAACTTTATATGAAAAAAAAAAATTATAAAGCAATATAAACATTTACCCTCTCTTATCTGAACAATCGAGCTCATTTTTTTCATTTTAACGAACATAATTACTCGAGGAAGAAAAAATAAACAAATGGAAGAATAATTCAAATTTCTGTGATAGAATTTCTAACAATATCGGATTTCAGCGCAGTTAATAATAATAATAATAATAATAATAGTCAAGAAATATCTGGGTAGATTATAATTTTCGCAAAGAGAAAACGACTGTCTAGACTTGTAGACAAAGTTCGAATTATACATATATACAGGGTGAATTGTGAGTCATGGTGTTAACTTGAAGGGTGGGTAGAGGATGAAATTCTGAAATAAAAAGTCCTCAGACATTTTTGCGCCTAACTCACTACTAATTAGTTATTGATCAAATGAAGTATCGAATGAGAGAAGCGCGTGAGCACAATAGGAATAGGTTGGAATTAGTGGGGTAAACGGTGCAAGCTCGCCTCACCACCATAGAACGGGTCAATCTGCCAAGTATTTAATCCTTTGACGTTTCTATGTCTAACCAATTCGTATCGATTCTTAACCCGAATACGCACTTCTCTAATTGGCTACTTTATTCAATTAATAACTAATCAATGGTGGATCAAGTGCAAAAGTGTCTGGGGATTGTTTGTCTCAGAATTTTATGGCTTATCCACTCTGTAATTTATCACGATGACTTACAACTCATCCTGTATATTTGCAAGATCGTGAACCGTTCAATAAATAAGCACAAATATTTAAAGACGATACTTGCTTAATTTAAAATTGATGTAATGATTGTAAAAAAAAATAATTATAAATTAGCCTAAATTAGAAATAAATTACCTTGTAGAAATAGAATGAATTGAGGTTGGTTGGTGTGGGTGTGCTCAACAATTCTGTCGAATTATTATCAATTGTTGTTGTTGTTGTTGTTGTTGGTGCCAATATCACAGGATAGATGGTAGTTGTTAAATCTTGAATTCCGCTATAATTATTCCTTAGCAGGATGTCTATGAAGGCGGCAGTATGCCGGACATCCGGAACCGGAGATCCACTCATTATATTATTCACAATATCAATTTATCGATATTATATAAAAAATTCTTCATTATTATTCTATTGGAAAAATCTAGAAAAAAATAAATAAAATATTCTGTATAGTTTTAGTTGTTTTTATTTTTTGCATTTGTTGTGGTTGTTGTTGTTATTGTCGACAATTTGATGTTGCATTCACATCATATTATTATATAAGGGAATAATTCGATAAATATTATAGTAATGGTTGGCGACGCAGTCAACATAAAACTGTCACCAACTATAGTACTATAAGATAATAATAATATTCTTTCAAACTGGCTTATACGTGATTATAGTAGTTGAAGAGCGTTGTGTTTTTATGATAGTCGTTATTTAAAATTGTTTTAAAGGATAACTTTAAACAGATTCAACAATTTCTACTACATATACAAAATTATATGTACATATAATAATAGTATCACAAATTCTTTTTGCCTAGATTTACAGGCGATAACAATAAAAAAACCGAAATATAATTATTGCTGGACAAATTCTGAATTATATTTTTATAAAATATAA
>JAZBGX010000271.1:0-16811 GCA_037414775.1 Zonitis immaculata
TTTGAATATTTAAACATCTGTTATATCATTAGACAATATACCGGGTGTCTAAAAATCAATAAAATCCCTAGTTCTAGAAATTTTGTTGAAAATCTTACATAATATTTTGTAGATTATTGATTTTTGAATTTCTAGAAACCTGTTATATCATTAGACAATATACCGGGTGTCTAAAAATCAATAAAATCTCTAGTTCTAGAAATTTTGTTGAAAATCTTGCATAATGTTTTGTAGATTATTGATTTTTAGATTTTTAGACACCTCTGTTATATTATTAGATTATATAATGAGTGTCTCAAAATCTAAAAATCAATAGTTTTAGAAATGTTGTTAAAAATCTTACGTAATATTTTGTAGATTATTGATTTTTGAATTTCTAGAAACCTGTTATATCATTAGATAATATACCGGGTGTCTCAAAATTAATAAAATCCATATTTCTAGGAATATTGTTGAAAACCTTGAATAATATTTTGTAGTTTATCGATTTTTGGATATTTAAACATCTGTTATATCATTAGATAATATACCGGGTGTCTCGAAATCTAAAAATCAATAAAATCCATAGCTATAGATAGATTACATATAGGATAATATATATTTTCTAATTAAATAAAAAAATATCAAATATGAAATGATCGAATTAGATCTATTAAAATTAAAACATAATGATGGTTAACTATAAAAATTTATTAAATAAATAGAAATACAAAATATTAATGCGGAAAATTATTATTCTATCATGTATATTTGGTTGCATACATATAGTATAATCCTTCCAGAAAATATAACCTCTACAATCGCTCAGTGTGGCAACATAAAATCTCATTCGCGAAAGTCGTAGGTCTGATTTATTTATATAGTAAAATGCGAATTATCGATAGATTATCGAATTTTTGGCAGAAATTCGATAAATTCGTTCAACGCCGTTCGATACGTTATGGTTTACCATTTGTTTTACTTATATTAGGTGGTTCAATTGGTTTACGTGAATTTGCCAAATTACGTTATCAATTTAGTCAAGTAACACAAGTTAAACGTAGTGATATAGAAAAATATGGTATTAAAATGAAAAAACCCGATGAAGTTACATTAGAAACGGAATATGAAAAAATCAAAACAATCGATACGGATAATTGGGAACAAAAACGTGGACCACGACCATGGGAGGAACAATCAACGGAAAATACTTGATTCCATTGTAAATTATCAGATTTGATTATAATTTTATACAGATAGAGAGAGATAATTACGATATTTTTATTCTTTGAAAAAAAAAACACAACGAAAATCCTAACCTAAAAAACAACTGTTATAGGTCAAGGTCGACCAACTAAAGCTAACCATATACGAACTAAATTGAATTTTGTAATACCGACAATTAGTTGTTGCTTTTTAATTTTATCCCGGTTACAACAGAAAAAATAAAGCAAACAACGGATCATACACGTTGATTTTATTGTTTTTCTTACAAAAAAATAACCTACATATTTTTCAATATTACAAAAAAAAAAACAAAAACAGCAAAGAAAAACTGAACATCATTTTATAATAATTTGGAAATATATATATTGTTTTTGTTTTTAATGCCGCCGTTTCAACGGACAACCATTAGCCCAATGGCCACGATCACCACAAACAAAACAACGTCCATAACCACCATAATAATGACCTGGTACACCTGTATAATAAGTATCAAAATTATCATCAATATCATCATCATCTTCATCTAAATCTAGATCATCATCATCATCATCATCGTCATTCATATCAAAATCACTATCTTCCAACATTAAAATCGAATTATAACCTATATCAAGAGCTAGATCACTATCATCATCTGATAATACATTAATTGTTGAATCATCACTTTGTTGTTGTTGTTGTTGTTGACGATTATCATTTGATGATTGTTGACGACGGCGACGTGTATTATGTCGACGTTGGTGTGGTTGTTGTTGTTGTTGTTGTTTTGGTTGATTATTACTTGGTCCAGGTACCGATAATTTTTCTTCGTGCATTTTGATTTGTTGTTCACGTAATTCTCGCTCTTCTTGCGGACGAGTCGATATAACCTATGTATAGAAAAAAATATATATTAATATTACCAAAACAGAAGAGGTAAACATCGAATACATGTTCAATTAGATTATCCAAAACTATAGTTGGTGTTATTGTTGTGATACGTTGCCGACATATCGGACATTGTTTCTTTTTATTCATCCATTCTTCAATGCAATATTTACAAAATGTATGCGAACATGTTAATGTTACAGCTTTTATAAATAAATCACTACAAATGCTACATGTTAATTCACTATCCATTGATAATTGCTGTTTTTCGATAGCTTTATCTTTATCATCATTTGTTGTCGCACCATCATTCTTACTTTCACCATCATTTCCTTTATTATTATCATCATTATCATTATATGGTATATCGAATTCTTTAGCCACTTCTAACAATGAACCATCTGTTATTTCATCACTAAAACTATTAAGTGATACTGGTACAGAAATTTGTGAACATACATCATCATTATCATTATTGTCATTTTTGGATGTTGTTGCTTGCATTACACGTTCTTTTATTGTTATTGTTGTTGTTGTTGTTGCTGGATCGGTAAATTTGAATGAAACAATACCAAGATGTATAGTATCACCGTCTTTCAATACAATTGAGTCATTAGATTTGATCAATTTCGAATTAACATGAGTACCATTCGTGCTCTAGAAAAAAACCAAAACAATCAACATAACCTAACTTTTTGGAAATTATGTAATTTGTAGCGTACACGATCGAATAATACCCATTTATCACCATTTTTTTTGATAATACAATGGTTCCTGGATACACCAAGACTTTCAATAACATGATTACATCCAAGACTTCTACCAATCGAAAACTAAATAAAACAAAGAACACAAGACAATTTAAGTCGATAAACTTAAGACAAATTGAATACCAACTTACAACAGAACTATTTATCGGAATTACCGATTTATCATTTAGATTAATCAATTTTGTAGAATTTTCCATTTTCCTCGATTATTTATTTATTTCTTTTTTCTCAAAAAAAAAACTACAATGAAAAACTGAAGGAAAATTCCCATTCAAATGTCAACCATCAAAAATATCGCCAACTATATAGAAATAAACCACCATGAATTTCCCACAATCAACATGGAAAAATATCGCGAAAATTCTCAATCATTTCCCAAGAATTAATAATTATTGATAATTTAGGAAAACTAAATAGAAAATTCAAGGAAAATCTATAATTATTTAGTTATTTTCGATTTCGCCATATTGGCAACATTGAAATTACTAAAATATATCGCTTAGAAAGAGTCGAATATATATGATTATTAGTTAGATAGAGATGAAGCTTTAGTAATTTATTGCATTGATATACAGGTAGATGAAAACAAATTCGACTATAGCAATTTTTAATAAATAGTTTTATTTCATTTATAAAGTCATTAAATCAAATTTATAAAAAAAAACTTAAGAAGTAACAATTACTTAATTATCGTGTATAAAAAATTGGCATAATAAATTCAAAGTACCGATAATAAATAGAGTAATATGGAAGATTAATTTAATTGAGGTTAGATTGCCTTCTTTGCGTAACGAAGCAATTTTCAAGAGACTTGGCAGTAGGAATATGTAAACCAAACCACTCAAAGCACCGGTATATCTAAAATAAATCAATTAATTAATTAATTAACTACTAATTTTAATTATCGGTTATTACCGAATTAGGGTTCCAATTCTTGGTAGGAAACAAGCGAATAATACACAAATTACAACAATGATAAGATTCAATATTATAACACGTAGAAGACTAAATTCGTTTAAATCGCAATTTTTGAACACCATTTTTAAATTACAAAAAACGTCATTGCGTAACATGAACGATAATAATGGGAAAACTGTAAATAATTGAAATAATAATAGAATACGTGCTATAATTGTCATTAAGTCGAATTGATCGAAATTATTTAAAAAATTCTAGAAAGAAATCGATAAATTATTTTTTTTTTTAGGTTATGTTTCGTTATATACTTACATCTTCGATACAAAATTTCGGTAATGGGAATGTTATATAAAAAATAGATCCTAAGAATATATAAGTAAATGTTACTAAAGCAAATGCTATAGTTAAGTCACGGCCCTTAAAGAATTTTTTTTTAGGTTAGATTAGTTATATTGGTTAAGTAATATATATTTTTTGGTTAGAATTACATTTTTTTCTTGATTTCGATTATTCCTCATTATCGATATTATAATATTATGGATAAAATAACTTAATGATAACATTCCACTTAATACACAAAATGTCGGCTTTAAATTCAATTCCATCGACCAATCCGCCATATTTATACCCCAATTAATACCTTTAGTAGCAACAAATATAATTATATACGATATACTTAATGTACCTAGAAGAAAAATAGTCATAATATACAACATAACCTCAAATTCGGTTATGACGTCATATGAAAACTAACCTAAACTATTGAATTTGGTAAAAAATGTTGGACTTTTCCAATTTAATAATGGAAACATTATTATAGCTAAAATTATTGGTACAGTTGAATATAAATCCCAATATTTATCGAATATTTCATCATTATTATTATTATTATTATCGAATGTTAGGTTATGTTGTAAAATTGTTTCATTTTTTGGACAAATCACCGATGTACGATTGGTTGTTTGATTTGTTCTTGTTGCTATAATTAGAGCTACATTTAGAATCGTCAATCGTTAATGATGACGTCATCAGGACAATAATTACAGGGTTGATTCAGAAATATAAAATTGACGTGTTTTTTGTGTGTGTGTGTTGTTAATGATGACGTCATCGATACAGAAGATACAGGGTTGATTCGAAAATACGGAATTGATCTTACTGTGTAATAAATGAACGGAATTATATAAGAAATTCGACATTAATATCCAATAAACAATATTAGCACCAATTAGGACGATTAATGAGAAAATTTTGGCAACAATTTCCGCCCATCTACCTAATAAATCACGACATAAATCGTAAACTTCATAATTTTGTCCAATACAACAATGTTTTTCATTGATTTTCAATAATGTATATGTTGTATATAAACAAATGCCAGCTATAATGATATTGATAAGAATTGATGGTATCAGACCAGTTTTTTCGACACCCCATGACATTGCCAATAGTGATGTACCAACCGATGTATTCCAAACTGAAAATCTAACAAATATACATAAATAAAAATAAATTATAGAAGATTCATATTTGAGCGAGCATAGGCGGAGCTACCTGTTGCAACGCTGTGATAGCTATAAGTTGTGGTGTGTATTTGAAAATCTCAAATAGTTAGCTCTACCCATGCTCTTTTAAATTGGAATCTTCTATAGGTTATGTAGCCACGTGGTAATTTAATTTGAAGGTCATTTATGCTATTAATCAAACAAAACAAAACAATATCGTAAATTGTGGAAGGTTAGTGAATTTAATAATTGACCTGTTATTTATATACCCGATTATTGATAGCTTAACCTTACTTTTTGACCGAAAATGGCGGAAGTAATGACATATTAAACAGACATTGTTTTAAAATCAAGGAAACTTGAGAAAAATAATGGGAAATTACCAGTAATTTGATAAGAAATGACCTTCTTACCATTTATTTATTGTTTATTGTAAATTATTATTATTAATAATAATTATAGATAGTTGGAAATGAGAGATGATTCAATAATTTGTTAATATTTCATCAGATTTTTACTGATAAGATTTGTTTTTGTTTTCCCCTTCTTTTTTTTTGATAAAAAATTAATGTGATAAGAAGAAATTCGTTAAAATTAGAATTGGAAAAAGAAAAAAGAAACTTACATTGTTACTAGAGAACTATGAGTTGGTTGTTTTTTGGTTACAGTTGGTACTACTGTTGTTGGTTGTTCTGAATCATTACTGAAATCATAATTATTACCATTACCATTATTCAAACTTCTATGGTACTAGAAACAAAACAGAAAAAAAACAAGTTGGTATTACTGTTAAAAAAAAACAAAACAAGGAGTTTCTAGGGGAAATCCCCAAACTTACTAATTCATTAGAATCCGGCTCAAAACTATCCAATTCGGGTGTTTGATAACTGGACGGGTACAAAAATTTTCTTTTATTTCGAGAACAAAAAAAAAAAATTATCATTATTTTTCTTATTATAATCAATAATATATAGTAGGCTATGTATTTTTTTTATTATTCAAAACAAAAGAAAATCTAGAATTGCGTGACTCATCATAGCCTTCTATGATTGTAAATAACTTTTTTATTTTTCAATATTATACAGACTGTAATTGATCTCTATGCAAATATTTCCATGGCTCACTCTATAACTGTTAATGAGGTTTTTTCTGGTTCTTTATTAATAATATACAGTGTGTATATAAATATTTTCATCACCTACTATAATTGTAAATGTTTTTTTGATAATATATAGAGTGTGTGTGAATATTTCCATGGCCTACTATAATCGAAAATTATTTTTCCGTTTATTATTATACAGAGTGTTATTGATATGTAGGTATATAAAATCTTTTCATAGCCTACTATAATTGTGAATTTTGTTTTTTTTTCTCGATAATATACAGAGTGTTATTGATGTTTAGCCTGCTATAATTGTGGATGAGTTTTTTGTTAATATACAGGCTGTTACTGATGTGTATGTATATAAATATTTATAGTTTTACCTGTTCAATTTTTTTTGTAATAATACAGGTGGTATTGGTGTTATCTTATCATTATCATCGTTATTCAATTGTTTTGATAAATTTTCAGTTTCTTCAGTATCTGAATCTTGTTTAAATATCGGCTGTATACTACCAAAACTATGACATCTTGATGATGATGGTGATGATGATGACGATGATGATGTAATTAGAGGTGATGCTTCTAAATCGCCAGAATTACTTTTTGATAATTTACCTTTAATTAGCATCTTGTAATTTCTTATCAAATCTGCCATTTTGTTTTAATTTTCCAATTGTTATAAAATAGAAATAAATATTTTTTGTTTTAAGAAAAAAACTCTAAAATTTTTATCTAACTATATATATATATATATATATTTTGAAAACAACAACATAACCTCACCTGTCATTATAAATTTATTATATAACAACATAGAAGTACAGTTTTTTCATAATTGAAATAACCGATGATCGAGAGAAAAAATCTAGATACCGTTGTAAATACAAAAAACAAAAAACAAAAACAAAAACCACAAATCACAGCCGACTAGAGAATGGAAAAGAAATCGTTTGGAGATTTCTTAAATATATATGGAAATTGATAAGACCACCAAGAAACTGATAAAAACGAAGGAAACTCCAAACAATTATCATTATCATTATTATTATTATTAATTTTTATCATTATCATATTTAATGATTCGAGAATTTTTATTTATTTTTGTAATTTTTAAGACGAAAACAAAACAAAAAACTAGAAGAAAAAAAAACAAAATGGCTAGTGACGGAAGTTGAATTTTGAGGTTAAAGTTCTATTGGAAATTCAGTGATAAGGGAATAATGTACGTCATTGTTTTTTGCAACCCAAAAAAAAAAACACGAACAAATTATGTAACTCAACATTGGAATTCACCTTTTTTAGACATATCGGTGTGATTATGACGTCATTTCTCTACCAATAATAATAATAAAATCGGTAATTTTGCGAAAATTAACCAATAAAGTTGGTAATTTCTCGAGAAATATCGTAAAGATGCCGATGACCTTGAATTGAGTTGTTTTTTGTTTTATGTAAATTAACCATCGACCTACTTGATTTTATTTCTAAATTGAATTTATGGTGGATGTTCAAGTTATTATATAAAATAGTTTGTAAGCCAAACAATTTAGTTGTGTTCGAGTCGCTATATCGACACCAAAATGGCGACTTTAGTTTGGGTATTTTTTGTGTTCGTTACAGTAGTGACAACATTAAATTTGACAGAAGGTGAGCCGTCAAATTATCGCCAATATTATTATCGTAACGGTCGTTTAATTTATCAACCATACGAAAATGATTATTATCAAACCAATTATTATCGAAATCCATTTTATAATTATGTAAGAAAAGTGTTGCCAACATCAAATATTGATGATGATAATCTCTATATAACGGACCAATATGGAAATACACGAATATCATCAGCACGCAATTTTAGAGGTTTTTTCAATTTATTTATTTATAAATAAATTAACAATAAATGCACAAAAACTGTCCAAACAACATAGCACTATCTCTTTCTATATAATTATCATTTTATTCATATCTTCCATTTTTGTGTCAATTAATTTATGTGAAGACGCCTTAATCACCCACACTATTATTTTTATTATTATTATTGCAAATCAAGTAGGTGTTGTCTTTTGTTTTAGTTTACCTAATAGGCCATTTGATTTATTAATTATTACGATTGTTATAAATAATCAAAGTAGGCCTTGATTTTGTTATTTTGTTCAATTTTTAATTATTATTTTATTAATTAAAGTTGGCCTCGATCGACATCAACCTACTACGATAATAATAGTGATTTTTTTGTTCATTCAACAACAAACAAGGATCTTTTGTGCCTAAATATATTCTATCTCACTCTAACATACTATACTATATACATAGTTTCTGTCTTTTACTATTCAGTTGGTTATTTATTAAAAAAAAAAATTATATGTTCGCACTGGGATTTGAACCCACAACTACGAGTTGCACACTTTGAAAAAATAACGTTTGTGACGGACATCGATAACTGTCAATAATAGTATATTAGTATTTATGAATTTCTAGCGATGGTTTTTGTTGCATCCTGTTCTGGTAGTACATGCGGCCAAAATGCTCAATGTTCAATAATTGGCGGTCGTCCGGTTTGTTCATGTTTCCGTGGCTATTTAGGTGATCCATTATCGTATTGTAAACGTGCCGAATGTTTAGATAATAGCGAATGTCGTAATCATTTAACTTGCCGTAATGGTTATTGTGTTAATCCATGCGATGGTACATGCGGTACAAATGCCCAATGTGATGCACGTAATCATCTACCAGTTTGTTCATGTCCAGCTGGTCATACAGGTGATCCATTTACTCATTGTCGACGATTCGATCCATGTAAGTTGTACCATATGCCAACCCATAAAAATGTTGATGTAATCTTGTTTGTTTTGTTGTAAATAAAGCGGAATTATGTCATCCGAGTCCATGTGGTGCTAATACACATTGTGAAGTTGTCAATGAAATACCAACATGTAAATGTTTACCGGGCTATCATGGTTCACCCATAACCGGTTGTCGACATGAATGCGATAGTGACTTCGAATGTGGCAATCAATTGGCATGTATCGAATTTAAATGTCAAAATCCATGTCAACAATGTGGCGAGAATGCTGATTGTCATATTAGTAATCATCGGCCGGTTTGTTCATGTCCGAAAAATTATTTCGGTGATCCATTTGTCAAATGTCAACCGGAATGTTATGGTGATAGTGATTGTCCATCAACCAAACCAGCATGTTTCTATGGTATTTGTAAGAATCCATGCGATGGTGTTTGTGGTGTACATGCACAATGTGAATTAAGAGGTCTAACACCAGTTTGTTCATGTCCAAAAGATATGACCGGTGATCCGTTCATCAGTTGTCGGCCCTTCGATAAACGTAAGTCGATTTGTAAATATTCCAAGGTCATCTTAGCCTCACACGTCCGGAATATTTCCTTGGAAGTACCATGTTACTAGCACTCAAAAATCTTGGCTCCTTGCACGGACATAGCACCCCCTAAGCACAGACACCCACCACTCTTCTAGCACTCAAAAATTTGTTGTTTTGTTTTGGATTTTAAGGTGACTTATGTGAACCGAACCCATGTGGTACGAATGCCCGTTGTGAACCCGGTTATGATCGTACCGGTAAAGATCGACCAGTTTGTACATGTTATCCAGGCTATATTGGTGATCCATTAACCGGTTGTATACAGGGTGAATGTACTGAAGATGCACATTGTCCAGATAATCGTGCCTGTATTGATAACAAGTAAGTATAATATTTCGTAATGTCAATAATTCAATAGGTACGAATAGTAGAATCAGCAACCTGATACTTTTGGAATAGTATGACAAATAAAAAGTGAAAACTTTTCGGAGACACTGGTATAGATTTTTTAATTTGTAATATTATGTGACTTTATCGAAATTATTCGATCTAAGGCTGGTTTTATCGGAATTTCCAATTGTTGTGTTGATTCAAAAGGTATACGTTACTGACAAATTGAATTTTAGTATTCATTTTTATGAATAAAATATGCGCTGTCAGCAACCTGGTCCTTTAGGAATGGTACGAATAATAAAATTTTCTGACAACACTTTGTAGCCATCTAAGGCCGGATTTATCGCAATCGCCCGATCTAAGGCTGGTTTTATACGAAATTTTCGGATTTAAGGATAGTTTTGTTGTTTCTAGTGGAAATATTCGGTAATATTGACAAAGAGATTAGTTGGCTGTGATTTTTGGGAAACAAAAACAAAACACAACTAAAAATGTCAGTTGTATAATCGTCAAAAAATATGGACTGGTCTCAATTCAAAATCAATATTCAAGAGTTTTTCAATTATAATTATAAGAAAATTTTAGTTACCACTGCTCTATCATTGATCAGTTTAATATTTTGTCGACATTATTACAATCAAAAAAAAGATCAATCGCAACAACACCAACAACAACAACAACAGCCAATGAAAAATTACAAATTACCGGAATTCACAATGGAGGAAGTACGCCAATTCAATGAATTATTCCAATTGAATTCAACCGACAATGAAATTTTAACATTGCGCGATATCATTGAAGAAATCAAAAATAAAGAAATCATCATTGATGAAGAGAAATGGAAGAAATTGATTGAGAATCTTGAGCGCCAAATTTAAATTAATTTTTTTTCGTTTGTTTTGTTTTAAATTATTTGTTTTAAATGGTGTTTGTTTTTGTTTTGTTTTTGGTTCAATTAGATGTCAAAATCCTTGTCGTGGCCAATGCGGCGTTAATGCCATGTGTAATCCAAGGCGACATATAGCCGTCTGTACATGTGCTAATGGTTATAATGGTGATGCCCTGACTCAATGTAGCCCCATTGTTGGGACCACCTACTAATTTCTGGAACTCTTTAAAAAATATATATATAAAAAAAACAACAATTGTGTGTAATTTTAATAATTTGATTGAAATCTCTGTACAATCATTATAATGATAATAATATTAATAATAATAATAATAATAATAATAATAATTGATTTTATATACAATAAAAATTTTAAATATTTACAACAATTTTTTTTTTAATAATAATTTTCATAATCAAAGTGATTTCCTAATACAGTACGTTCCACTGCGAACGGTTATGCCGACAGAATTTGTGACGCTCCTCCTCACTCCGTTCTACAGATTAATAGAAACGTTCACCATTTACCGTGAAACATACTATATAAATCTAGAGTGCTTTGGAAAAATTGTATTTCAATCTAATTGTAGCCCAAAATACAACTACAATCAGTCAATTTGATTATATTCCGTAAACATCTACAATTGTTCCACTATATATAAACTCTAATATTATCTAATAATGATATTATAATGATGTTGACGATGATTGTATTTGAATGATTGTATCTTGCTATAACGAATTACTCGTTATAAACGATTTTGCCTCGCTAATACTTAGACTGAACTTGTTGCTTGATGCGATGTACAATGACTATCCGATGAACATATCGACAATGGTACAGGACTATAATTATTTGGATTTGTTGTTGTTGTTGTTATATAATCAGTACTGTTTAAATATAAACGTGAACTTGTACGATCACATTCCGGACAAGACCGTTGTTTATTCTTTTTTTTACTGCTACTACGTCGAAACAAATCATAGGCACATCTATTTAAAAAAAAAAAATGAGGTTAAATCCGTCATTTTATTTTGACAACAATAGATAAGTGAGGTTAGATCATACCTAGCATGTAAGATATGAGCACAAGGTAATGCTTCCAATGAATCACTATCTAAACCATATGGTGAACCACAACCACCACATGTCAAATCTAAATCTTGTTGTAGACGTAATGCTGCACGTTCATGATGTAACTTCTGATCTTCATCACCTAATGCCTGGTAGATACGTGACAAACGCATACGCACTGTACGCACCAATAACTGTATAGATACAACAACATCGATTAGAAAAGTTTTGTTATGCGGGCGGGGCGGGGGGTGTCAGTACTAAGCTGCGAGAAGCTCATGATGCTCCTTCAAATGTGAATCTTCTATAGTTCTCTTTCTATGTGTTTATTATTGGGAAGTGGTTATTGTCTGAGCTTCTCGTACGGACATACACCGTTCTTAGCACAGACACCAACCAAACTATCACTCACTTTAGCACCAACCGAACTGGCAACTTCTAATAATCTCGTATTAAATTCTAATGGTCGACAATTACATATTTTATGTTGTAAACGTAATGCTTCCAAACAACGAGCAGCACCATCCATCGATTCCATTTGTATAACACGATCGCCCATTGCAGCAGCTGAACCCATAGCCGTTTCATATTGCCGGAAAGCTTTCTAAAAATAATTACCATTATCATTATTATTAGATTCTAAAAAAAAAAAACAAAATGGCGGTTTATTTAAACTGACATTGATTTCGTTCTTTTCGCGATAGATGTCGCCCATGATGCGTATACTGCGTGCATAGGTGGCTTGATCTCCGGAAACGAGTGCTAATCGTGTTGCTTCCTTTAACAATATTAACAATTGTCTTGTGGTTTTTGTATAGAATATGTACATTCGAGAGAGAATGGGCGGAGCTAAGTCTTAGAAGTTTCCACAAATCGCAACTCACTGTGCTAGCTTTTTTTAGGAGGATAGTGCGTAGGGCGAGTCAGCTCCGCCCATGCTCTCTCAAATGTGATACTACTGTAATAAGTTCAAATTGAATTTACCGAACAATAGTCGTGAGCATCGCCTAATTCGCCTTGTTTACGTAATGCTGTTGCCATTTGTATTAATGCGGCACGATGATGACGTGAATTCAAATCACCTAATTGCAATGATCTGGATAAATCGTATGCTTTCGAAGCATATTTCACGGATTTATCGCAATCATTCAAACGATAAAACAATTCCGATAGACCAATATAGACTTGTAATTCTAATGCTGGATCATGTATTTGTTGTGCTATACGATGTGCATGTTGGAAACTATCTAATGATTTAGTGAAACCGGCTAATTCTAAATATACAGTACCAACTGTTAAATGGACATGACCAGCTGTTGCACATTGTTCACATTCGTTGTATAATGAATGGCGGGCATAAGCCAAAGCTCTACAACAACAACAACAACAACACAAATTATTACAATTACAATACTAATCGTATTCAGATCAAGTCACAATCTCTATCATAATCAAATAATTCTAGAATTATTAACCCGGCGCATCCACCATTTCTTTACCACCAATTATTCGATTAATATTAAAATACAGGTAAATTTATTTGATTATATCGTGGAAAATATAAATTTCCCTTAAAATTATTGTTCATAACCAGGAAATTGAGAAATTTCCATCGAAAATTGGAAAAATTAAGCTTTTAATATATGCAACCAATAATACCAACGAAATTCTAGCATACCGTTCAAGGCCGCCTAGGCGTTGATGTGCACGCGCCAAATTCAAATACGATTCAGCTCTCATATTCGGATTATCCAATTCTTCCGATATAAACAATTGACGATGGGCGTATTCCAAAGCATCCCTTAAATAAATGATATACTTGAGTAGATTTTGAAGATGAATGATTAAAGGGTGGATTATTATTTACCTATATTTGCCCCAATCCACATATGCTTGATACAAATAGCCTAATAAAACGAATTTATCGTCACGTTTATGGATAGTTTTCAATGATGATCTCCATTTTCTAACAGCCTGCTGTTGTTTATGTTGATTGTACAATTTCAACCCTTGTTCCATCTAAATTTTTATCAATTGATTAGAGATTGGAAGAAAAAAGAAAACAAACAACCGACCTTTCTTTTGGCGAGACTATTATAGATACGTGCCCTACATGCCCTAAAACAGCCCCATGTGAATAAGGGTGGTCGTGTCGGTGGTTGTAGCACTTCCGTATAACCATCACGATGTAAACTTGAATACGAATCATTATTCGTCCATTGCCAATTCGAATCGAAACCATCTAATGGATGTCGTGAACCATCTGGTGATGATAATAATCGGGTAGCCGACAATTGATGGCTCACACCCCCACTGAATTTTTTTTTTTTTTTTAATATTTAACTCATAATTAAGTAAATTAATTGAAAAAAATGACAAAAAATACCACTACCTGGTGAAATCGTGCGAATTCAACGACTCCCAAGACATAATTCAGCAACAACCCTTAATAATCATAATTATTATTAAGGGTGGTTTTTATATAAACAACCATATTAATAATATAAGGCATACAATCTACAATTATCACAACAATAATTTATCACTAGAGTAAAACAACAACGAAACACACCCCTTCCGTCATCATCATCCAGCATCTTGTATCCACCACCACCACAATCAACACCACCGACCACCAATATAATTTTTCTCCATCTCTTTTCAACTCGCTCATATTCTCTATAATAATATTCGATTGACATCGGTAATGATCGTCATCGCTACAAATTTTAAGGGTCGAACATTGACAAGTAGTGATACGACCGATTCGGCAACGATCGCAATCATTCGTAACTTACGATCTAATTGGAATATTATTTGGAAATTTTGATTGAATTAATTATCCGGAAACGATCTAACTTTATAAAATATTCGCGTGTAATTGTCACTTCCGGTTGTACCGGAAATCGCCTTCGACTTTTTTAATTTGAATATTTTATTGGATTTTTCAAATTTTAATAATATTTGTTGAATGTTGAATTTCAATTGTTTTCCAAACATTTTGTTTTTCCGCCCAAAATTTCCAAAATACAGGACTGCATAAAAAAATTCAAAACTCCCGCAAAATAACTATTTTATACCAAATAAAGAGCTTTCAGAATATCTCTCTCGTTCGTTACGCTGTTACCTACAGGGTGGTTTATAAGCTGTATTGAATTGGAGCAATTTTCTATATAGAACACCCTGTATTTTTTTCCCACTGTTATATATTTAAAACTTTTTCTGCTCTATAATACTGAATTTTCGAACAAAAAAAAAACATCCTGTATATTAGAAAAATAAGGGTAGTAAATCTGTAATTTGATGCCCAATTAATTAGCAAAAAACATTAATTTATAGTTTCCATATTTCATCCCTCTTATTATAATAAAACATAAAAATATAAAGGCGTGTATATTATTACCAACATAAATCGACAATTATGATTGGTTAAGTCATTTAGTTAATAGGCGTGGCTAACGGCGTGGCCTACTTGATTTTCCAATAAAATAATTCCAATAATTTACGAATAAATTAATATTAAAGATGGGTTTAGGAATTTTTTATCAATTTTTTTATCAAAATAAAAAAAATGTCTCCAACTCTTATTATTATTATTATTTTGAATTATATAAAGGAATTTTGGGTTATAAATCAAGACGAAAATAGAGTTATATTGAATTCTTTGATATTAAAAAGAGATAGATACAGACGGAAATAGAGTTGTTAGAGTGGTGGATTTCGAAAATTTCAGTTTCTACATTTGTGACGACTGAACAACATCTAAATAACAATAATAATAATAATAATAATACGTGTAATTATTGTATTTTATTCAATAAAATCAAGTATGTGTTAGTGTAGTTTTGTTTTTAAAACAATGAATTTTTATCAAAGTTTTTATCAAAATTATTGTTATCAAGAAAAAAATAAAAAATCGTCAAATTCTGGTTCAACATCTTCATCTCCATCTCTACTAGCTACAACGAATCAATCAACACAACAACGTCAACGTCACAATGACGCAATCAAATCACAACCAATGAAAACCGATAATAACAATAATAATAATAGTGATAGTGACGATAGTGATAAAGATAATGGTACACATATATTAGAACCTGCAGTTTGTCAAAATAATAATAATAATAATAATAATAATAATAATAATAATGGTCCACGGAAATGTTTGACATGGGCATGTAAAGCTTGTAAAAAGAAAACGGTAGCTGTGGATCGACGTAAAGCGGCAACGTTACGTGAACGCCGACGATTACGTAAAGTATTTTATTGTCAAATATATAAACATAAAAAAAATTATTGTTTTTACCCTCCCTCTCTCTCTCTCTCTTTATCTCTATCTCTCTATCTCTCTATCTCCCAAACCTCTCCTTATATCAATGAATAGGTAAATGAAGCTTTTGAATTATTGAAACGTCGCACTTGCAATAATCCCGGCCAACGTTTACCGAAAGTTGAAATTTTACATAGCGCCATCGAATATATCGAATATCTAGAAGAAATTTTACAAGGTGCCAATAATAGAAATAATCACAACCATCATCATGGTAGTAGTAGCCATAATGGTAATGATGGTAACGAACATAAAACTACCTATATGGTAAGTCAAAAATAAAAAATTTAATAATCGTATTAGCTGTGGTGGAATTATAAACAAAAAATCCATAGCAATCTTGATTGATTAACAAAAATCATATAGCATTCTCGATAAATTTTTCGAGTTAAATCCGGCGGGAATTGTCGCATCT
>JAZBGX010000271.1:22088-37975 GCA_037414775.1 Zonitis immaculata
GTTTGACAAAATTTTATTTGATAGTAGGCTGTGTGTGACGTAAGTTCTAGTGTTAGGAATAGATGGAAAAAATGCATTAAAAAAACACACAACCGGTTTTAATTGAATTTTGCGCCCATTATCAATCGATTATGGGTCAGCACGTGTCTAGAACGGATTTTGAATGGGTTTATACCGAAGAGCCCCATGCTAGCCGGCGTAAAATTATTTTAGGTTAGAATTTTTGACAAAACATCTGAATTTAAGGTTACAATTATTCAACTTTATTTCATTTTTTATAGAAAAATATCCACAAATTAAAAAATTATTTGGTTACGATCCAAATTTTAAATGGATCGTAATTTTCATGGTTTCCATACAATTCTGTATGTTATTTGTAATGAAAGATCAATCATGGCCAACTATAATTCTAGTCGGCTATTGTTTTGGTGGTGTTATCAATCATTCCTTGGCCTTGGGTAACTTGATTCGATAATTATTAGATAATAACAATTGAATGTTGCTTTTTTTTTGTAGCGATACATGAGATTTCACATAATTTAGCATTTGGACATTCGAGACCATTAGCGAATCGTTTATTTGGTTATTTTGCTAATTTACCAATTGGTATACCGATTTCGGTTAGTTTCAAAAAATACCATCTAGAACACCACAGGGTAAAAGAAAAAAACACCTTCTTTTGTTTATTATAAAAACCAAAAATCATCCCCTTTTTTTTATTTAGTATCAAGGTGATCCAATTAAAGATACCGATATACCGACGTATATTGAAGCGAAATTATTTTGTACAACATTTGGTAAATTCGTATGGGTGTGTTTACAGCCATTTTTTTATTCTTTCCGACCATTAATTACGTATCCAAAACCACCAACAGTATTAGAAATTATCAATACAGTGATACAATTGATTTTTGACATAATTGTTGTCTATTTTTTCGGTAAGTCGGCCATTTATAACCTCAAAATTGACTGTATTCTAATTTTCATTTATTTGGCGAAAAAAAAAACAACTTAGGTGGTCGTGTTTTGGGTTATTTGATATTTGGATCAATTATGGCAATGGGTTTACATCCGGTAGCTGGTCATTTTATTAGTGAACATTATATGTTCAAAAAAGGTTATGAAACTTACAGCTATTATGGTCCATTAAATTGGATAACATTCAATGTTGGTTATCATAATGAACATCATGATTTTCCATATGTACCCGGTTCGCGATTACCTGAAGTGAGTAAATCATTTTCGATATGTATCTGTACGAAGATAGGGGATTTTGACAGGTTTAGATTTGACGACAAATACATATCGACATTTGAGAGAAATTGCGATATTTTATTGGCGCATTCTCACACCAGTGCGGAAATGTAGAGAGAGAGAGAGAGAGAGGAGTCATATTCTCGCACTAGTGCCTTGAAACAATTATTGAATGAAATAATTTTTTTTTCTTTAGGTTAAACGAATCGCGCCAGAATTCTACGATAATTTACCACAACATAATTCATGGTCGGGTGTTTTATATGATTTTATAATGGATCCGGATGTTGGACCTTATGCAAGAATTAAACGGAATGTACATGGATTAGAATCATAATTATTCTAATAATAATTAATAAACTAGTTTATTGTTGTTTTTTTTATTCCTAAATAAGTACACATTCATTTATTTATTTACTCTTTAGAATAAATTATGTGTAAAAAAAATCGAATAGAAGGAACTACTCGATATTAACATAACCTCAATTATGACAACACAAAATAAGTACAATATTTATGTAAATTTCCAAACGATATAGCTAAATAAACATTTAAAGATTTATATATAAATATAATACTTTTTTTATAATAATAAGTACATAAAAGTTAGGTTATAAATGGCGGTTTTAAGTAAATTTCACCTATTATTATTATAATTTAAACAATTCAACTCTAAATCTTTATTATCTAATGAATTAAAACTGGATAAATTCTGTGATGAACTTGTTTCGGCTAATTTACGTTTTTTATAAAAATCATTATTATTATTATTTAGATTATTTAAACAAGTAGGCGTACAAGGAAGACTATAACTATTATTATCATCATATGGTAAATCATCAATGTTATATGATGATGATGAATCATTTTGTGTTGTCGGTGGTAAACTTTTATAAGTATCACTATTTGTTGTTGTTGTTAATCCACCATTTTCATTATTGATCGATTGTAAACTAGAAAATGGTGGATCTTGTTCAATTGTTTCATTATTATTGATTTGGCATAATTTATTTAAAACATTATCGTTATCGTATCGATCGATTGTTGTCATTTCGATAAAAATTTCCGTTTTTTGTTGTTGTTGTTGTTGTTGTACCAGATTTTGTTGATTAGCAATTGTTTGATAATCATTTGTTAATAACGGCCATTTTGTATCGGACATAATTTCATTTTCAATCAATTGAAATTTCATTTTACGATTCAAATAATCCAATTTGAATTTTTTAAATACAAAATAATCAATAATTATATGTTCGATAAATAAACTAATTAGAAAATTTATTAAAGCATATAATAATAATAATAAACGGAAATTGAAGTCATCGGGTAATATTAATTCGAAATAATTTTTAATCAATTCCGATGGTATTAATGTTAAATAAATTGAAAATAATGTAACTAGAATTGCTGATATAATTAAACCGTAATTTGTAAATATACTTTTACGATATGGTGCACCTTTTGAAAATACAATAGCCAATATAATATATTGAAAGCTTGATACGATGAATATTGTAAAATTTTCAATACAACCAACATTATTCTCTCCACCACCATCATCATCATCATTATAAATTGGTTGGAATTTTTCATACCACGGTTGTAATTGTAAATGATAAAATACACCAATTTGTACAATAATAACTAATAACATTTGTAAAAATAATGATAATATCGGACTTAAACTAATCAAACTACTTAATGGTGTTTGTTTAACTAATTTACCTGGATATGTTTCGGTACGTCCAAAGAAAAATGCAAATATCGATATTATAAATAAATCAATATATAAAAATTCCATATCGGTCAAATTTGAATCTAAACTATATAATATTAATACACTAACAAATTGACATAAACTATATGATGCCATATATTTAAATATACCGAATGATGTCACTAATGCTGCACGTCCCTCTTTTATTATATCTAGGACACATGTTATATTCGGATTTTTCGATGTAAATGGACTAGCTACACTCGATTCAGCTTCCGATAATGATATACCAGTATGGGCCGCTTTCAAAGCACCACAATCATTGGCACCATCACCACACATGGCTATAAAACATAACAAACTAATTTTGAAAAAATCCTTATTAAGACAATGAGACAGATGAAGGGGATAGAGCAAGAGAGAGAGTGGGACAGTTGGAGATGGAGATAGAAATAGCTAGAGTTACGGAGAGAGATATAAGCTGTACGTGTGAGACAGAGGGCAGTAATAGAGGGTGAGAGAGAAGAAAATCATGGACGATAGAGGGGAAACTATAGATAAAAAAAGAAGGCGATGAAGATAAACAGGAAGATGGAGAAGAAGGGATAATTATGCTTGTGAGAGAGACATATAGAGATGAGAGGATACATAGAGTGAGATGGATAAGGAAAAAAAGAGGAAGAGAGAATTGTAGAGATGGAAAGCAAGAAATTGAGAAAATGGGACGAAGAAAGGAAATGAGTGAGTGACAGATGGAGAAATTTGAGGACAATAAGAGAGAGAGAGAGAGGTAAATTGAAAAGGAAATAGGAAGCGAATAGATCGATTACTCACCAACACAATAGCCCAAATTTTGTAATTCCTGTACCAATTGTTGTTTTTGTTCAGGCGACATACGTGCATAAATCGTACCACGTGTCACAATACGTGCCAACAATTCCGGATAAAAATCTTTAATAATACTCCATATTTTACCAGTTATAGCAAAACGATAATTATTATAATTTCGAATTTGTTTCAATTCATTCAATTGTTTATTAACAATATTATTATTATTATTATTATAGAAATTATTTATATCAATTGTTGTTGTTGTTATGGTTGGTGTTTGTGTTTCAATTGTATCCATACTGATTATACTTTCCGAATTTGTTAGAATTGACGAATTTTTATTTTCTGTTGTTGTTGTTGTTGTATTTAATGTGAAATATAATTGTGGTGGATTATTATTATCACTATTTATAGTTATAACACTTTGTCCAGATGTTATAATATCACAATCTTTAGCAACACTCAAAGCTGTCAATATATTATCACCTGGAATTTGTTTATTTTTTTGAGGTTATAAAATGGCGTCTAATATAGAAACTTACCAGTTACCATAATACAACGTATATTAGCATCATTTAAAGCTTGTATACATGGATGTGTATCCGGTTTTAAACGATTCTCTAATACAATCAAACCTAATAATATTAAATCGCATTCGATTGATTCACGTTGTATTTTATTGATTTTTGCATAGGACATTTTTGTCAATTCTTTATGTGCTATAGCTATAACACGATAACCTTCTTGTGTATAATTTTCTAAAATTTCATGGAAATCATTCGGTATTGTTGTTGGATTAATAAAATTCAATAGCATTTCCGGTGATCCTTTACAATAATATTCGAAATTTCTACCATTCAATTTACGTATTATAACACCCATACGTTGTGAACTACTACTAAATGGAAATTCACGTATTATACCAATTTGATGTAATTCATCATCATCATCATCATCATCATCAACATCATTTTTAATAGTTTTTTGTGGTGGTTTCAATACAGTTGGGAATATCATATGAAATTTACTATTATCAGCAACATCATGTTCTTCCATTAACCATTTAGTACTTTCAAACATTTTCAAATCTAATGGATCGCCAACAATTTGTTTATCAATTATTGTTAATGAATGGCATGATACTAGACCGCACAATAATTTATTATCGTATGGTAGACTGTCAACATTTTTTATAGGCATTAGAAAATTCTTATCATAAATCGGTACTACACACAATAAATCCAGACCATCCTCAGTTAAAGTACCAGTCTAAATAATAATTATTATTATTATAAATATATCGATCCAACCGATAATAATAGTAATACGTACCTTATCGAAACAGACACAATCAATAGAACCGGACACATTGATAGTTCTTGGCGATATACAAAAGATATTCTTCGATTTTAAACGTATTTGTGCATAAAACCGACCGACAGTCATAGCAGCCGGTAATGCAGGCGGTACAACTATTGTTATCAAATCTAAAGCGTCGATTATCAAAGCACCCACACTAATACCACGCATCAACTACAACAACAAAAACAAAAATTATATACAATTAAACTCTACAATCGTATATAAAGAGAGAGTCGTACTTTCGTTACAATTGTATAGATGAAACCTAAACCGGCAACACCAGCCAATAACATAACAAATCGATATGAATCCTTTTCAAAACGATAATCAACAGGTGGTGGATATAAAATACTACGTACTAAACTACCTTTAGCTGTTTGAAAGCCAGTACGTATAACAACAGCTAAAACATTTTCATTACCAAAATAACGTGTCTGTATAACTTGTGTACCACAAAATAATGTATGTCGTGCATGTTCTTTTTGATCATAAATTAAATTATTCAAATTCGGTAATTGTGTTTTTGTTACAGGCACCGATTCACCAGTCAACATTGATTCATTCAATATACAATTGCCAGTTAATAATACAGCATCACAATGCATTATACAACCATGTGATGGTATAACTAGAACATCACCTGGTACTAATAATTCCGTTGATATTGATTCAGTTGAATAATCGTCATATTCTAGATTGGTTTCTTCATTGATTTTGATTTGTCTACGCATTATCGTACAAATATCGGAACTGTGTACGGTTGATTTTAAATTACGTTGGTTCTAAAATCAAACGGATATTTAGATTATTCAATTTTTATTCGTTATAGTAGATTTACTTTACGTGTCTGTCGTACAGTCATTCCAATACCAAACAACGACATTATAATAATAGCAGCTGCATAATAATAGTAATTATCCAAAAACCATAAGATAAAACTGGCAATTTGGAAAATATAGAAGGGATTCAAGCATTCCAAAAACAATAAAGCTACAATCGATAATTCTTTAACAATTATTTTGTTAGGACCATAAACTAAACGTCTAGTAAATTGTTCATTAAAAGTTAAACCATAATTTTTATGCAATTGTTCTGATGTTATACCAGAATCGAGACCTTTCAATTTAACAAATTCATTACGATCATAATTCCATATATAAGTAACTTTTTTACAATTAAACAACAATAGACGATCGACATTTTGAAAATTACCATTCTCATAATGCACCGATAATTTCAATAATTCATCTTTATTATCATTCAATTGTTGTTTTATACTTTCCGGTGTTAGAATCTTTAAATCTTTCACATGATAAATTGTATGTTTACCTTTAAATTTCTCCTAGAAAATAACAAGAATCTATATAATCGAAATTTAATACAAAAAAAAAATATTTACCTTGATTAGAATTTTTTGTGCTACAATAACCGGACATTGATTACAAGTAGCTAAAATTGACCATTGCGGTATCCAATGGAATATCAATCGTAATATACCACAACTTAAAACAATTAATAAATATGTTACAGCTAATTTGATTGGATTCGTTTTATAACAACAAATCAACATTTCATCATCATGACCTTTATTGATTACCATCGAATAATTACCAGCACCAGGCGGCGAATGCATTGCACCTAAATACACAAAAACAATTACATTAATAAAACTATTAAATAGGAAAAAATAAAAATATATAAGTAATAAGGCGATAATTAGATTTATGTAGTAGATAGTGGCCGATAGATGGCGTTAATAACCTTTTAACAATTCAGCATGTTGTTCTTGTATTGTACGATCACGTCTACGTCGATTTCTAAATAATTTATTGAAATTTTTCATAAATGAACCCATTATTGTTCAAAATCAGTCAATTAATTAATAGAACACCAATAAAAAGCACCACAAAACTATATACTAAAAATATACTATAGTATAGTTATCTGCATTACCGACACACCACGATTCACACAATTTTTCTAAATTTATACGAATTGCTCGCAAATAAATCATCACATAATCCAATAATAGTCGACTGAAATCTGCCATTGATTTATTCCAAAAATAACGACTCTCTTCCAGTTCTAGATTATTTCCATTTGATCGATTGACGAAAAAAAGTTGGGTTATGTCGTGGGTTTTTTTTTTCTTCTAATAATTTTCTATTGATTATTATAGACGAATTTAATTAATGAAACTACTATCAAATAGCCGTCAAATATCCATTATAATAGTGGAATTTTTTATAGATATTATAGAAATTGATTAGTTGTCGTCAGTCGCCTGGATCATTTTTGGCTCGATAACCAATATTGTTTATAACGAACATTGATTCAATTAATAATTTATGATTCATTCTATTTGTACAAATACCAACTAATTTCTCATCAATTATTGGACTACGTAATTTCACCACACTATTATTATTATTATTATTATTGTTAAAAAATCTAGCACCCATTGACATAATAACAGTTGAATTAAAAAACATTTGACAAACAATTTAATCTAGAAAATAAAAGAAATGTTATTCAATTGTTTTATTTATCGATGCAAGATTAAAATGGAAATCCTTGTGAAATAGTTTTAGTTTGTTGAATTTTTCAAGGCAACGAGACGATATGACGTCACAAATCTTATTTTAATACAATTCCAATTGTGGAATTATTTCTTTTTATTATTAAACACAAATTTTATATTTTAAAACAGTCACAGGACTTCTAATAAATTGATTTAATATTAAAATTTTATACAACTTCATTTTGATTAATAATCGCAATTACTGGATAGAGAAGAAAAAAACCGAGTTATAGAGCGAAACGTAACCAAAAAAAAAACAAACGAAAAACCAAAAAAAACCCGCCCTAATCTTACTATTTAACAATTGCACAATTTTTGTTTGATTTATAAAAGCAACTAGATTATTTATAATTTTAAACGTATTCGAGATGGGCACATGGATTAGTATTATCACAAATTTTTATCAATTATACAAATCGATTTGATAAGAATTTTGTTGCTAATTTGAAAGACCGACAAATATGGACGAAATAATAGCGAGTAGGCTATGAAATAAATTGCACCAATTGCGCACGTTTGACGTCACCAACTACCGCCATCTAGACGATATTATTTACAAGCTAATTATGTAATTATACGAGGTGTTATCGGAAAATTATAATTATTAATTTTTTTTGCAACAATTACCAATAAATTATCAATTCCAAACAATTGTTATTAATAATTACTTGGAATAATTGGAATAATTACCTTTGATTATTGTTTTCATTATGGAAATTGTTAACAACACACATATGGCAAATAATCCAGTTATATCGATGGTATAGTTTTGTTGTTGTTGTTGGGTTGTTTAATAAAAACAAAAACAACAACAACAACAAATGTGAAAGTCCATAGATAGAGTTGATTCTAATTTCAACGTGCAATTATTACTTTCGATAATTTAATTTTGTTATTTTCGAAAATTCCAACAAATTATTTATTATTATTATTATTTAATCATTATTTAAATATAAATATTAATTTATGTTGATAAAATTAAAAATAGCAGCCAAAAAAACAAAAAAATATGGTATTATTGTTGGATTTGACGTGATAATAATGACACTAGTAGTTGTAAATTGATAAGAGCAATGATAAGAATCGAATTGAGGACTAAATTTTATTAGTTTAGAAATTTTTTTCTGTAAAAAATACATTATTTATAGCATTATTTCAATTGCTGCAATCTGATTGGCTAATGATTTGTTATATTGTTATTAGCCAATCAATTGGACGAATTAGAGCGGGATTCTTTCCTTCTTCAAATAAACAATTAATTAAATAAAAGAATGAAATATATTGCTTTATAAATAATAATAATAATAATAATAAACAAATCAGCATATAAAAATCTAAATAATAATAATAATAATAAAAATTATAACAAAAGAAGAATTAAGTGTTTTTTTTTTGTTTTTTGACTAAAAAAGCACACAGCCTTTGCAATTTCGATCATTATACAGAATTTTTAAGAAATTAATTAAACAATAAAAAGAAGGTTAATTGTAGCTCTTTGTACCATCTAAAGCTAGAATTATCTATAATAAAATATATATGTACCTATTAATAATAATAATAATATAGAATTGATAAAAAATTAACCTAATTACGTATATTGTGTGATATGAATGATAATGATGATGATGTTGATGATAATGACGATGACATACTTTTAACAAATATATATTAAAATTTTTAATGTTTCGAATATACAATTAATTCGACTAGAACTTAACCTCAATAATTTCGTTATGTCATAAATTTATCATCCATTTTGTTTTTACTTTATAACCTCACTTCTTATATTTAATTTGTTTTGACAATTAATTGTTTCCATCTATATTTTTTTCTATTGATGATGATGTTGATGATTTTTGTTGTTGTTGTTGATGATGATTTTCATATGATATAATGACACCATCATGATTCGGTTTTAAAATGTCCGAATCGATATTTAATTTTTCTTCAACATTAATATCAGGTGCCAATATCATACTATGATGTGGACCTTTAATTAAATGTTCTAAATGATTATGATGATGTGGATGATGTTTTTTTATTGTATGATGATCGATGATATCATTTTTTTTATCATTAAATGTTCTCAAAACATCTTTTAAACGATTCAAATCCAATTCTAAATCATCAGTATTGTGAATATTAACAAAATTAACAAATTCCATTAAATTCTTATCATTCAATTCTAAATCATCACCTTCGATGATCTTCAATAAATCTTTCAATTGGATTCTATCATAATCGCCGCCATCTTGTATATGTCTCAATAATGTCAAAATCTTCGTATTCAATTCATAATTATGTTGTTGTTGTTGTTGTTGTTGTTCGTTTTTTGTATCATTCGATGATGATGATGATGATGATGATAATGATGACACATCTAGGTTATGTTTTTTGACAAATTGCAATAGTTCGGGTATTTCCGGTTGATGTAATAATTCAATTTGTTGTTTTGTATGATTCGTAAATAAATTCAATGGCAATTCCAATGTATTCAAATCACTTATATCGCAATCTTCCTGTATTTTACCACATGTTGTACACGAACATTTTTTTATGATTTGTACACGTTTTTGAAACGTTTTAGGACCATCCGTATTCTTATCGTCAGCTTGCAAAGTCACCTAAATAAATACAACAACAAAAATTAGACAAACCGGCAACAGCGCCCACAATACCAACAAACATTTCAATAACACACTGTATATTTTGATTGATATACAGTGCGTGTTTGATAAATATACAGTGTGTGTTTGATGTTTGTTTTTAACTTACATGATAGCATTTGGTTTCGACAGGTTGACAACTGTCACAATATGGTCCAATCAATTCGCCCGGTTCAGCTGGTTGTGTACTTGGTATACTATAACTATAACAAGCACCAACACATACTGTATTATCAATTGTGACCGGTTCATAACCGGGTGATGCGACAATTTGTTGTATAGCTGTTGTTTGACACCATGAATGCCGTTCTGGATATAAAATTATATTGTGTACCTTTCGAAAAAAATTACTAATAATTAATTTTTAAAAAAAATATATATATAATAATAATATACTTTATGTTCACGTTCGCCATTTGTTGAATTTAATAGAAATACAATCAATATTAATAATGACAATGACATTATTTTTTTTATGTTAACAACTGTACCTGTAACAAACAAAAACCAAAATATCAAAGCACACTTATTATTATAAAATTAATTAATAAAAATCAAGTTATAACTGTTTCGCGCACAAAATATCAAAGCACACTTATAATTATTATTAATTAATCATTAATCAAGAGTTAACTGTTTCGCTTTCTTTTTTTTTTTCGTTTTTTGTTCTTCCAAAGCACTCTTGTTATTATGTTGTTGTCAACAGAAAACCAATCCAAAAAGATTATCGAAAATCTAGACATTATAATGAGAAAAATAGCCCAAAGGTGGGTATCATAGTAATTTATCGTTTTATATAGAAAAAAAAATAGTTACGTCATCACAGGTATATATATATATCTATATGTATTTAGGTGTGTGTGTGTGTGTGTGTGTGTGTGTGTGTGTTGGTGGGTCATTCGCATAACACTCACACAAAATTTCATTCATAAAATCCAGTTGGCGGCGGTTCAATTTCTTTTTTTTTCCCCCTTCGTTTTTCTTGAATAAAGAAAAAAGAAATCAGGTGATCAATTTTTTTTGTTTGTTTTTGTACGATCTTCTGTTGTTTTTTGGATTTTTGGGAAATTTTCCAAAAAAAAAGGATTATTGCTAAATCAATCTATCTTTGTTTAATAATTTATCGTTTTTTTTTTTTGTTTTGTTAGTTTTTTCCTGTATATCGCTTGTTTTGTATTTAAATTCATGTCATGTAGTGGTTCACCTTCGCATGTTTATAACACCCCGTAGTGCCTCTCTCTATTTTATTATTATTATTATTATTATTGCGGAAAAACAAAAGATTGTCTCATATTAATGAATAAAAAAATGATAACTTGATTTCTTATTCCTCAAAAAAAAATGAAATAGCTTAATTATTTTTTAATTGGAAGAAAACTTAATTCGACTTTTACTTACAATTTTCTAATGGAAATTTATTGATTTAGCGAAATTTTCTTTTGTTGTTGAACTTGGTTTTAGCGAAAAATTTTCATTAGAAACAAAAAAACATCAAAGACGGCTATATATGTATAGTGAAAGGTCACGGAACAACTGAGAATCTACTTGTTCTTGTAAGGTAACTTGATCTCATAACACCTGTCCATATATTATAAACTTACTTTATATATATATATATGTATATAGTCATGGTAGAGAAGAGTGAGAGAATTTTATATTTTTTTGATAAAAAAAATATTATTATTATATATTCAAAACTACCGAAAAAGCGCTAAATTCAAAAATTCCGTAACACGAGCATTCGAGAACATTCTAGAACACATCAGAGCATCCTAATGTGCTCTATTTTTTTAGTAAATTCGTCAACATTCTGGTATATTCTTCAGCATCTTCACCTTATCTCTCTCTTTCTCTCTCCTCTCTATTTCTCTGTATCTCTTCCTCCCTCTTTATCTATATCCATTTCTATATATTTCTCTCTCTATCTACATCTATCACTCCTTTCATACAGTCTCACCTGTTTTTTTTTTTTAATAAAACTGTCAATATTTTATATTTCCTTCCTCTCTCCTAATAAACTCTATCACTCTCTCTCTTATTATATCCATTTCCATCTCTGTTTATCTCTTCATCTATCTTTCATACATTCGATAAACATTATATAATATTCCTTCTCTCTTTATAAATTCCATCTCTCTCCTCGCACTTTTTATCTCTCTCTATTTACTTCTTTGCCTTTCTGTCTTTCTCCTTCTATACATAAAATGACAATTAATGGTCGGTAATTGATAGTTTTATGGTTATAAAAGAAATAAGGAATACACATGTACGTTTCTGCACTATATATGTATATTGATTATAATTATATACCATAAATTATAAATCAAGTACAGACTTGAGTTGATTTAATAAACAATTAGAAAATATTTTTTTAATATAATTCGAAGTGATAGTATCCAATGAATTGAACAAATTCAAATGACAACTGTCAAATGTCAATTTTAATTATAAATATTTCGCCAAAATTTCCAATTTAAATCGAATTTAATTACAGCATTCTACAAATATTGTTGATAATTCAATAAAATTAACAATAAAATTTATATACTATAAGTATATTAATATTGATATTGATATTGAGGTTAGGTTATAATCAATCCAGCGGATACCGTCACTTGGCTGGAATTTATTGTTAATTTTCAGCGTTTTGTGGCGGTTGAAAGTGTAGTATTTTCGTTAATGTACTTGTAAAATATGGCATTTGTTGTTCATGGATTCGATCGATACCAAAACAATATTTATATAATTTAATTGTTTTGTTTGTTGTACGACGATATTTGAATGCAACATTTTGTGCAACTTTTGTCAATAACATACAAAAATCCATATTATAAGCATTGTCTTGTAATTGTTTGGTTAATTCTTTAACATACCAGGAACCTTTACGCATATGCCGATACGAACTATAACCTAGAATAAAAGTTTTGTTAAAAAATCAAATAGATTATTTTATTGCAAATAATTTCATAACCAGGTGATGATGAATGGCATAGAATGAAATCAGCAGTTGTCGGTATATTATATTGTGGTGTACAATTTGAATCTTTCCGGATGAACGATACAGGTGAGCCTATATCGGCACGTTGGCCTTGACACGCTTGAAATGTCAAAATTTTCGGTTTACCTATATATTATATAATAGAATTAACAATTGACATTTGAGTGACAGCATGGGTGGAGCTAAACTGCTCTATATATAGCTCCGCCCATGCTCTCTCAAATGTGAATCTTCTATATATAATAATACCAGCTAATGTTGGGCAATTGTTTGCTTTGAATAAATCAATGATCTCGTCAATTCTATAAAAACCATCTTTAGCATATAAAACATTATCTTTACCATGCGTTAGAATGCATATCCATAAACAATCATTGTTCGTATGATCGAATTGCGATATTTCCAATAATTTCGAACGTATCTCATTATATGTAAAATCATTACAGATACTAACACGAAAACCTAAATAATTTAGAACGGTTTCTAAACGTCGACAATCACGATTCGTACCATGACGTTCTTTAACATTCACAAACGGTTCGAATGATTTATGATTGAATATTACAGCAATACCACGACTATTATGATTCATTTTAAAATAGAAATTATCGTTATTATCGTATAGATTTAACGAAAATCGACGATTTTCATTCGAAATTTGTGCTGTTGACGTTGAGATATCTTGTTGAATTCGTACAGCATCCGTTACAATATTTTCACACATTTCACTGCACTAATCAAACAACAAAGAAACAATAATCTAATCTTATTATTAATTTTATAAAGATAAACTATATAGATAATAATCGAGATAATTTCGAAATTAGCGCTATTTCCAGCTAAAAACTGTACACAATCTAGAGTGGTAATACAGTTGGTACTACTAATCTCCTGAAATTGACGTGTCTATACGTCGGCAATTGTTTTTTTTTTTTGGTACGGTAATTTTCTGTATTATTATAGATTTATTGTTGATAGATAAAAGAAAATCTCCGCGGAAAAACAATCGTGTAAGTAGAATTTATCGATTTATTGGAAAATTTATGGAAATTTTCAATTAATTGTTATTAGGAAAAATTAACAATTGTTTGTTGAAAATTTTGACAGAAATCTGTCAAAATATCTTAACCAACCTTTTTTTTATTTCTAGTTTAAATTAATTATTTCTTTTAATTGATTGAATTATTAACTATTTTTAGTTGAGATAATAACAAAAAATAAAAGTTGTTTATTTTTTTGCTTGTGAACTTGTTAACCTTCTGGAATTCTAAAATTATAACATTTATATAAAAACATTTGAATGGAAAAATTCACCAATATATATCTACATAACTGGATACAGTAAAACTATGTTCTAATTGTCCTTTTAGAGTCTGAGGCAAAAAAAAAAACAAAAGAAAATTCTATAAGCATTAGAAATTATAATTTTGTTTTGTTTAAGGCGTTTAATCGATTCTTTCCAATTTATTTATATCGTTGGAGGTTTGTTTTTCTATGGAAAAAAAAGTGTATGGATCCAACTGTAGCATCGTGTTGTTCAGTATTTTTTCGATGTACAAACAATGAGATGTTTTTCGATTTAGAGTCTCCAGGCTTGAAGTGTTGTTGGTTACAAACTCACAAGGCTATTTATCGTCGAAAACCTCAACTTGATAATTTTGGTTAAAAAAAAGGTCTTCATCTATGTTTGCACTAAAAGAAAGTGCCAAAAAAAAAAATTATAAGAACTCCTGCTTTCTCGAAACAATTCGGAATTAATTCCCAATGATTGTCCATACAAGCAGCGTGCAAAAGTGGAATAATAGAAATTATTGGTACCATGTTACTTCTGTAGTTTTGCTTCAAGACATTTTATTATTCTTTGATCGAGTGCTTGTAGCTCACTGGTGGTGTTGGATGGCTTTATATTCGCTGTTAGAACTCCCAGTCAGGTTGTGCAGCACTATTTTTTTCAAATATTCTCTGGGCTCTTCGTTCCATCTTGAACCGAAACAAAACAAAAAAAAAAACAGGGCGTTATAGAACAAAGTTTTACTGTAAATTAATAAATTTCATCAAAATTTACATAAACTTCTACCACAAGTTCCTCCTCGACTTTTGCGATAATCTTTTGTTTTCTAAAATCGATTTTATCTATTACAACAATAAAAAGTTATTATTATTATTATTATTATAATTGTTGTTAATTATTTAATTTATCCATTTAAAATGCAGAAAAAAAACAAATTAATTCTTATCAGTTTGTGGTTACGTGATTTATTATAATAAATTATAGTCAGTGCATTATGTCGTGATTGATTATTTGAAATTAGAAAAAATTAATTATTTAGGAAACAAATGATTTATAAATTCGTTATCATCATGCCAATATTAGTGTTGTTTTGGTTGTTGTAAATTGAGTAAAAAAAAAGTAATCTATAACGATATTTATTTTTTTAAACAGAAGGTAACTGAAAAGAACACCCTGACCTAGTCCTT